>JAADXE010000022.1:0-99371 GCA_023337545.1 Pythium coloratum
CGTGGGGTCCTCGCTGGGGCGAGGCCGGCTACGTGCGTCTGGCTCGCTCCAGCGCCGGCATGGGCACCTGCAAGATGTTCCAGCAGATGGTCCACGCGCAGTTCTAAGCAAGCAGGCAAACGTGTCAGTTTAGCCTCATGAAGCTGTTAGAGTAGCGTCCACGGACGATGCGACGTAGTATACGTATGAATGGAGTATGGTAGTTTTCGACGAAGATGAGTCTGGAGGTGTGATACTGCTGTTGGTGTTGGTGTTGGTGTTGGATACACTGCATTTGAGATTCCAACCAAGTGATACGCGACCAGAGAGATGTTTGTAGTCTGAAATGCGATCTTTCTGGTGTACTTTACAGTCGTTGCTACTTCTACACGGCATGCTGTCCTACTCTTATACGTTTCTCGTCTTCCTTTGCGTTCCTTCCGCTTTTAGCACTGCCTTCGTAGGAGAATCAGTCGAGCCGCCACGAGATCCGTTCGGCACTCTTTCTCTCGCTTGAACCGGTCGCCCATTTGGTTCGAGATCACGCGGTGGATCGGGAACGAAATGAACAACTCGGGGCTCTGGAACGGCTCGTCCAGTCGTTCCGTCTTGAAGGTCTCGTGGACCTTGTGCTCCACGTCATTCTTCTCCAGCTCGAGGTAACTGCGCAACGCCGTGTCGCTAATAAATATTTCTCCGCCGCGGCCCATGTCGCCCATCTCGCGCGCCACGATCTCACTCACGCCCAAGTACGTCATCTTGCCTGTCGTCGGGTGCTTGGAGCAGATGAGCTTGTCGTCTCCAGCGTGGATCGCCATGCGGACTCGTAAGCCGCTGAATACCAGTCGACCCCAGATATCGTACACGCGCTCCGCTGTGTCGTTCTTGACGAGGTCACTCGGCCAGTTCACCTTCATGAGCCGTTCTTGGACGTCGATACACCACGCGATCGCGTCGGAGACGTTGTGGAAGGCTAGCTGGAAGGCGTCGCCACACGTCGTGATCTCGTAGCCGCGGAAACGGATGAGTTGTCGTCGCAGCAAGTCGTCGTGGAGTGACTGGGCCTCGGACATGGCGTCGGGTACCGTCGCCCACAGTGCCGTCGAGCCCTCGATATCGGTACACACGAAGATCGGCCGCTCGGTCGGAGGCTCTACGACCATGTTCGGGTCGAAAAGCACTTCGTCGGGGAAGTAGCCGTTCTCAAGCAAGTGTTCGTACACTGACGTCGGCATGATGGGTTGAAGAGTGCGATAGCAGCACGTGAGACTGGCGCCGACCACGAAGGCCGTTCCGGCTCCGGAGAAGTAGAACAGCAACTGCGAGACGCCGACCAAAAGGATCGGGATGTGCACGTGCATGTTGAGGAGGGATTCGACGAGGCACGCGGGGAACACGAGCACGCAGTAGACGATCACGAGCCGCTTGATGCGCTGGTGGATCACGAGCGCCAATGGGTTGATGACCGAGGCCGCGCGCTTCCGCCACGACAGGAACACGGTACAGTACAGTGGATACACGAAGGATATCCACACGCACAGAAGTTGAACGCCGAAGGCCACGAGTCGAATCGTGCGCTCCTGTCCTGGACACAGCCACGCCGACAGCACCATCGTCCCTGCGAACAAGACAGCCGAGCCGTAGGTCCAGATATTGTAGTTGCGCATGGTGACGCGCTCCTTCTCGGCGCCTCGGTCCATGCTCTTACGGATGAGCCGCTTCATCTCGAAGGCCATGGTGATGATCCAGAACGTTGTGCACAAGAGTGCGATGTCGCCCAGAAGCGCGACCACGACGATCAGCTCCTTGCCCTTGCGTTCCGAGCTCGTGCCGTACACGATGCGGACGCCGATCATCTGGCCGTTTTCAATGCCGTCGAGGAAGTCTCGTACTCCATTCCAGTTGCTGAGCACGCCCACGTAGAATATCCAGCGGCACGCCGAGTAGAGAAAGTAGGCGCGACACAGCGAGTACATGACGTACTGCACGGCCGACTCGCGCACCTTGAGCTCGCGGAACGACAGCAGCAGCGTGAAGAAGAGCCCGACCATCGCGACGGACAGCGCCACGACGTAGGCCACCGTCCAGTCGACCTCAGCCGACTCCATTGTGGTGCGTTCATGGATCATCGGAGCTGGATTCACGAGGCGATTTCTTCAGGATGAAGACTGCCCCGGGATCTCCGGATCTGTGGAGTCTCTGGATTCTGGATTATCTGGACTCTGGACGCTGGACGCTGGACGCTGTCCAGTTATGGAGAGATGTCGGGGAGTCGCGCTTTGTCGTCGATAAGTCGCCTATATACGTGTGTGAGACTAATGCGCTTTAGACCTGCCAGATGAGCAGCAGTGGTCTGCAGCTGCCCAAAGCCTCGAAACTCCATGGAGACTCGATCCATCTGTCAACTTGACCGATATGGAGGTCAGAGTGAAGGTCACAAGCCGGATTACGGCGGGAGAGACGAGTCTATTAGAAGTATACGTGTGAAACTCTTTTTGTATACGCTCTCCGGATTTGATGACGCGAAAGAGTTCCATTCTGCGCATTATCCAAAGCGCAATCCGGATATCCAACCCAGAAGTATACGCTCCAGTCCAGTGATTGACCCGCTTTACGTGCGCGACATTGATGTTTCCCGCGTGGATGATGGGATACTTTCGCTTCGGTTCTCTTCTCTGTTTGAAGTGATGGACCGAAGAACAGTTCCCCGTGGCGTGCGTGGCTCTTCATTTTGATGGATTCGTCAGATTCAACCAGCGCAGCTGAAGAAACCCAACGCTAATGTTAATGTTGTTGGCTGGCTCGCCCCCTCGCTCCGTAAGCTGCTAGCCAGCGGCGCACCACAGCGTTACGTGGATGATCCGGCAGTCTGTCCACTGTGGACTCGCCGGATAGTGTTGTCTCGTTGCAGTGCTTCAGTCCACGATCGGCGTTGGACTCGAATGGTGGCGGGAGTACTGGTCCATTGGCGATCCGCTTGGTGTCATGGACAAGTAACTTCATGACGCCCTGCCAGTCGATGCTGGCACCTTGTGATTGCTGCTGGCCGTGGGTGGTTCCGTTCAGCTTCGTGGCCTTGACCACGATCTGGAAGCTTAGAAGGCCGATCTTCCAGACCTGCTGGTCTAGCCAGGCGAGAAGCGGCTTTGGTAGCCCTGCCAACGTCCGCTGGATGCCGCGTGAGGTCTTGATGAGAATGGAGGTGATGCAACCGTGGAGGAATGATGGGGAAAGCGCAGAAGGGAACTTGTCCACGAGCAGCACGAACCGCAACGCTGCCAGGCTGAGCAACTGGTACAGATTAATCTACGACATGGTGGACACACCGAGACAGTCAGATTATAGAGTTGCCACTCATAACCATGAAACAGAACGCCGTACCTGAACGGTCGATGGGAGCAAAAGCTCCAGATCAAAGTATAGACGATGCCATCGCTGGCGGATTGCAGCCAACACTTTGTTCACGAACACGGCGCCGATGTTCTTGGAATCGTCGATCGGGATCGACGCTGCCACGACGGACAAGCTGAGTCTACGACATCACAGTGGATGGTTAGTGAGCTTCCATCAGAGCCGGGACAATGGATGACCTACTTGTCGTAGTTGACGTAGATCTGTCTGGAATCGGGGTCGATGAGTAGTCCGCACCACGCGAGTAAGCCGACATGAGCGGCGTCAGAGTCCGCTGTGCCATTCTGGTGACCTGGCCCGTCGAAACGGGGAATATCGCCCATATTTCCCTCTCCATCGACCACCGCAACGTCGAAGTTGACTCGGCTCTTCGTCGCGTTCACGAAGCAGCCGTAGTCCTCATTTCCACGATGCATCAACTGAGCGAACTGCCGAGCCTTGTCGAGATCGGTGGACACGAAGAGAAAATCGTCTGTGTACCGCATGAGAAGTTCATGACTGCAACTGGTGCAAGTGGGCTTGCGGTCTGAGACTGCGCTGTCGAGTTGCTTGAGCAGGACTCGCCGTTCGAAGTTCGCATAGTACAAGTTGCACAGAGTCGTCGACAAGACCGAACCTTGTGGGATCCCTTGACGTTGCATGAAGACTTGGTCATTTGCCTGGACAGTGTTTGCCGTTAGATGCTCTCGGAGAAGCTTCAGTATCGTCGCCTTCGTCACGTAGTCGTACAGTACGCCGTCCACAAACACGGCATCTCGCTTTTTCCCGGTCGCAGCGATGAGTTGGTCAAAACCCTTGAGATCGCCCGATGGAAACGCCGGTCTCTCCATCTTGAAGTGCTCACCTTTGCAGACCCAATGCTTGCGTACGAGGTACTCTTCTTCCACGAAGACTTTCTTCAGAATACGCAGGAGTTTCTTGGGGCGGATCGTGTCGAAGCAACGCTCAACGTCGACGGCGACGCAGTACAGTTGTCTCGGCCAGCTTCCGTTGTTGCAGTGTGAGCAAGAATCAACACCACGGAACAGCGCCTTGATCTTCGCATAGATTTCATCCATATTTCGCACGGTCGCGCTCAGAAGACGATCGCCGTGACGTTCGATCTCGAAGAGCAGGGCACGATGAACGAGTTCGAGAGACTTGTTGACGGACTTGGCGACGCCTGGTCTCTTTCCAGACAGATTCATGAGCGGACGCACGCCATTAACCTTGGGCAGCAACCGGAGTCTGGATGAAGCGAGCTGGTGAACAACGACAGATGACTCGGAGGGCAAGATCGGCCGCAGGATGAACGAAGACAAGTCGTACAGAGCCAAAGAGCTACAAAACAAACCATAACAAAAATACGTCAGCGCATTAGAATCTCTCGCACACTATATAGACCTCGCCAAGTAAACGCACCTGATGATGGTCCACACTCGCCGCGGGTAGTAGAACACTTCATTCGCTGAGCCTTCACTCTCTGTGATGTAAAAGCAGTTGCGAAGTAGCGGGAAAACGACGTGTTCCGTTGCCCACTGAACCAGGCTCGCGACCATTTCTTGTCGCTTTCTCAGTTCTGTCGGAGGGCTACAAGAAATTTGTCAGGTTTGCCCATAGTGACGCCTGTATAGAGATCTCATTACCAGCTTGACTTTCCTGACGCGTTCATCCACGAGATGTCTTTGACGCGAAACGAGGCTGCGAGCTGTCAACAATGTCAGCTTGTTCGGTCAGAGTGGCTTGGGAGTTCGTAGACATTAGAACTTACCACATTCAGGCTGAGCATGTCGTACTTCTTGGCTTGGATAAGGCGCTTCACAAATGTCTTAACTTTCGCCCAGTTGGTGCACGCAGACTTGTCGCCGTTCTCCGCCTTGCCCCACAACTCCTTCGGGAGAATCATCGCGAGCACCCTCAGAACGGTACGTTCTACGCGTTTCTTCGGCACGCTAAACTCAAGTAGCTGAGCAACCTCGCTGCGATGTCGTTGCAGCTGAGCGAGTTGGTCGACGCCTAGCATGGGCTCGACTTCATTCGTCGGTCGAGTCTCTTCCTTCAAGAACCGCACGCGCTTTTTCGCCCTTCGCTCCGTGTTTTCAGCAGTTGACACACTCGAAATGGCCTCGATCGCGCCTTCTCTTCGCTTTCTCTTTCGGTTCTGCTTGGTCATAGGCGATTCTTCTTGGCTCACGTACCCTTCGTCGTTGATTCTACGCAACAGAGAAAGTGGTGCTGCATCACTTACTGGCTCGGTCCTGCGGGTTTCAGTGAGAGCGTGCTGAATGTTGCGGTGTTGGCGCATGAAATCTCGCAATCCGACTGGCACAGGAAGCAGCTTGTCGATTGTAGCGTCGAAGTCAGCTCGCTGATACCGTCGTAAGGCGTCCTGCACGATCGGGACGAGATTCACTAGCCGCTTGGGGAGGCGCTTGTCATTCTTGACCTCTGGAAACATCGACCGGATCAATGTCGAAGCGTTCCCACGACTCACTTCCGCAGTATCTTGTGCGCACCGAGCTGCTCCCAACGCCAACTCGGACTTTGCGAAGACGTTTCGCTTCTGGAAATGGCGCGCGTACATGACTTCGTTGATTGAAATGGCCTTGGCAGGTTCTTTCTTCGACCTGGCGTTCGCTGCAGAGTCGTACTGTGATCGTTTTCTCTTTCTTGACGCAGAAGAAGAAGGCTGAGCTGGTAGTACGGCCTTTCTTGTAGATGACTTCATCCATCGTAGGCTGGTGCCTGTTAGCTGTCGGAAATCATGACCAAAAAGTGAGTATCTTGTCGATTCAGGGGCCCCCAGAGGGCTTCCATACCTGGATGTAGGAGCTGACAGGACCTGGGAGCTTCACGAACACGCTGTAGTTCAGCAGCAAATGCACGAGCAAGTCGTCGCCGACGAGCTGGTGAAGCTGCTCCCATAGAGGGGTCTTGAGTGCAGCGACGAGCGTGTTCGGATAGTAGCACATGACCGAGTTGGTGCTCGTGACGCGGTGCCCGTTCGATCCAGGAGCTACTTCTCGATATCCGAGCGTCAGCAGGTTGGACTCGTCTGCGTCATGCCTGCGACGAGTGAGTAAGCGCTCAATAACCAGCGCGATCACCTCACTCTGCAGTTTATTTACACACAAATCAGTCCATGAGCCATGCGCCAAATCCAATATTGATGGACGTACCAGCATCAGAGAACAGGATGGTGACCACTGAGTACGAGGATACGCTGGAGCCTTTCTGTAGTAGTGGTAGACGACTGTCTGCTGCAGAAACCGCTTGAACTCGCGACTCTGGACTCCATGAAGAGCAGCTTCAACAGCGGTACTCGAGGTTTTGTCACCGATTGACGCTGTCGCTCTGTCGTGCAGCAGAAATCCCGAGACAACGAAGCATCAGTAGGTGCGCCACGATGAAGCGCACACAGAGAACCAATTAAAATTCCCCATACTTGAGTATGAACGCGCGTAGCGTCGCGCGCTCGTCGCCCAGCGTCTCCATTTTGATCGCCGTTCCGCAACGGCGGGAAAGTCAAACCGATTAGGTTTGACCTCACTAAGTTCGAACGAGTTCGCTAAGTACGCAATGGATTACTACTTAGGAATGATGGTGATGTACCCCGTCGGTTACGCACATTCACCACTTGCTTGCACCCATCTCCATCGCATTATCCACCAATAGAAAGTACGTCAAGCACCATTTCATTCAATCACAGTGCGGAGCGCTTTGGTGTCAATGACTTCCCACTTCCCACCCGCTCTTCTTCTGGGGGACACGGCAGGAAGATCGACGGCATTCGTTCCGCCACGCTCGACTCGACACCTCCAGCATGGCGCGCTTCTCGGAGAACACGCCCTTGATGGGCTTTGCAGCCAACGACGGCGATGCAAGCGTGCGCCGCCAGGCCAAGCAGCTTCGTCAGAAGCGCGGTCTGTTCCTCGCGGCGTCCGGACTGGCGCTGCTGCTGACGTTCATGGTAGTGACCCGCGAGCAGAGCAACGCTGTGGTCACCATCGAGCAAGAAACGACGGCCAACAGCGCCGTGAGCAAGCACGAGACGGCGGTGACCGCTGCTGCGGACGACGACAAGTTCTTCTGTGGCTTCATGGACCACGAGACGGGCTACATCAAGCTGCCGCACAAGAAGGACGACAACTACTTCTACTGGTTTGTGGAGTCGCGCAGCGCGCCTTCCAAGGACCCGCTCGTGCTGTGGCTCACGGGTGGCCCAGGCTGCTCCAGTATGATGGCGCTGCTCGCCGAGAACGGACCGTGCCACGTGCAGACGGATCTGTCGACCAAGATCAACGAGTACTCGTGGAACCGCGAAGCCAACGTGATCTGGCTCGACCAGCCCACGGGTGTGGGCTACTCGTACGGCGACGAGTCGGACTACGACAGCACGGAAGAGAACGTCGGCGAGAATATCTACTGGTTCCTCCAGGAGTTCTTCAAGAAGCACCCGGACCTCGCCGACCGCGACTTCTTCATCACGGGCGAGAGCTACGGTGGCCACTACGTCCCAGCGGCGGCCAGCTACATCGTGGAGCAGAACGTTGCGCGTCGCAAGCACCACAAGGCTGTCCACATCAACCTTGCGGGTATCGCTGTTGGCAACGGCATCACCGACCCAGTCGTGCAGTACGACTACAGCGTCGACATGGCGTTCAACTCGTACAACATCACTCTCCTGAACGAGGCCCAGATCGCCGATATGCGCACTGCTCAGCCAGTCTGCCACGAGCTCAACGTCAAGTGCCAGACCGACGAAGTCGCGTGTCTCCAGGCGCTGGAGTACTGCGGTGAACACCTCGAGTCGCCGTACATGAAGGCTGGTCGCAACCCGTACGACATCCGACAGGAGTGCCACGAAGAAAACGTCATGAACTGCTTCCAGTTCAGCCACATCATTGAGTACCTGAACTCGCCAAAGGTGCTGAAGGAGCTCGGAATCGACACGAAGCACTCGCAGGCGTGGCGCGAGTGCGACGGTGCTGTCGGTGAGCGCTTCCTGCTGGACGAGAACTTGTCGTTCGCTCCGAACGTGAAGCTGCTGCTGGCGTCCGGTGTGCGTGTGCTCATCTACGCTGGTGACGCGGATCTGATGTGCAACTGGGTCGGCAACGAAGCCTGGGTGAAGGCGCTCGACTGGGAGAACAAGGAGCAGTACAATGCCGCCGAGAACCGCGTCTTCGCGACTGCCGCCGAGCCAAACGCCGGTCTCGTGCGCTCGTACAAGGAGCTGTCGTTCATCCGCATCTACAACGCTGGTCACATGGTGCCCATGGACCAGCCTGCGGTCACGTTCGAGATGATCAACAACTTCTTCCAGGGCAAGGCGTTCTAAGGGAATGGAAGGCATGTGTAGCAGCACTCGCGCCATTGTCGGCTCTGCTGTATAGAATTTTTGTAGTAGACAGACTCGACAAGGAGAGGCAGCAAACTGAACCAAACACGTCTTCGTTGACATTCATAATTGTACTGCGTGGTTTACTCATATCCTGGACTCGACTTCTACTCACGACCATTCATCTAAAACTTGACGTACGTCATGTCGGTGAGCACTTCACACGTGCCCTTACCCGACGACGACCGACGGATGCGCACGTAGCCCTGCTCGCCCCACGACTCACCCCACGAGTTGCGGATCTTGAGCGTCGAATCGTCGTAGCCGACCACGACCACGGCGTGGTCCACCTGGTTGGACTCGCAGGCCGAGAGGACACCGCCCTTGTACTGCTTCCAGGCGTTGTTACCCGATGCAACAGCGACGATCACGGGGTTCTTGTTGAGTGCTGACACCAGACCGGCTTCGTCTTGCGCACGTCCGACATCCTTGACTCCAGGGTTTGTCTTAGCGCATCCGCTGTTGCAGCCGGCGAGTTGTCCGTTGGTGGCCGTGTACGGGTCGTCTTGTGCACTGCAGACACCGTTGGCCTTGATGTGGTCAATTGCCCAGACAGGGACACCGCCGTTGCAGCCGTAGTTGCGTGAACTGCAGCTCGCGACGTTCTGTTCCGACAGCTTGTAGTAAGAACCCGCGTTGCTCGTGAGGCACTTGGTGATCTCAATAGCTGCGATTGTCGCGAACGACCAGCACGCACCGCACTGGCCTTGGTTCTGGATTGGAGGCATGCACGCGCTCGTAGACCAGTCCACGCCGCTTTGGGCTTCACCGCCGGACTCCTCCTCGACCACAGCCGACTCGTTCTCAGCGGCAGCAGGCTCTGGGGCTGGAGCAGGAGCAGGGGCCGGCTCAGGAGCTGGAGCTGGAGCTGGAGCTGGTGCCACCTCATCATCCGCGTCCGACTCGGCAGGTTCAGGTGCAGGTTCAGGTGCAGGTTCAGGTGCAGGTTCAGGAGCCGGCTCCGGTGCAGGCTCAGGAGCTGCAGCGGGCTCAGATGCGTCCGACGCAGCTTCCGGAGCTGGTGCTGGAGCCGGCTCAGGGGCAGGCTGTGGGGCTGCCGTCTCGGGGGCTGGTGCTTCTGTCACCGGCTCAGGGGCTGGGGTTGGCGCTGGGGTTGGTGCTTCAGTTGGGGCTTCAGTTGGTGCCTCCGTCGGAGCAGCGGTCGGTGCTGCAGTGGGCTCTGGAGTTGGCGCTGGCGTGGCTGCGTGGTGCTTACGGTGCCATCCGAACACTGACAACCAGTCCACCTTGCGCATGTTCTCAAGCGTGCCGTCAAAGTTCCAGCTCCGTCCGTTTCCTCCGGCAGCGGCTTCGCTGTTCTTCTTGAAGAAGTTGGTGAACATGGAGCTGTAGTCTGTCGCCTGCACCTTGGCGTTGCCGTTGGCGCTCTTGTCGCTGTCACTATCGCTGGCAACGGTGTCCCATGCAAACGCCTCACTGCGCAGCACACGTCGTCGAGACGCCACGCCGTCCTTGATGTACGAGTTCTTGACGTACTTGGCAAACTCCTCCGTCGTCAAGAGCGAGAACGGCGTGTCGGTCGAGAACTGCGCATCCGGGTTCTTCTCCGACAGCTCCTTGACCAGCTCCTTGGCCAGGAAGAAGCGCTGCTGGCGGTCTTCCTGCACTTCATCGGCGTCGCGCGACTCGGCCTGAGGCAGCCAGCCATTTGTCTCGGCATCCGTCTTGTATTTGCTCAACCACGCGTCCAATTCGTCTGCGACCGCGTCCTTCTCCTTGAGGTAGCGCGCGTAGTTGATGCCGGCGTGCATGGGACGCGCGTCCACCCCGTTGGCGAGCGCCGTCACAGCCAAGAGGATCACTGCCACCTTCATACTTGCGTGGGTTTCGCTGCGAAATGAAGGAATGCTAGCAATGCGGGACACGCTGATCCGGCTTCTCTTCCGCTTGCTCGGAGCTGCTGACTCCGGAAGCCCTGGCCGCTGAACTCCGGATGCTGGACGCTGGACGCTGGACGCTGGATGACTGCATTCCTGGGTGAGTGACCATGTGTCTGGATAAAGCATCCGGTTTCCACGCTCATGCCCCTTGAGCGAAGGAGAACCACATTGTTGTACCAGTTGACGACATAGAGTGTCTTTAGGATTGTATGCTCGATCCAGAAAGCCAGCTTGGGACTTTGCGCGGGAATCGCATTTTCGCCAACTGGATTCGATGGTCATCCGCCAGCTGGTGAAATTCACGTAATTTTGTAGGGGAGTTTATCTGAGGCGACCGCATGGGTGGGTACACGGCGCCAATTGGCAGGCCTTTACCACGTCTAACGGTTTGACGAAAACCGCACTGTAGGATCGGGAGTGGGTTGGCCGCCAGTAATAGTGCCCCACATGTGGAATCCGTGATCGCAGCTCCTGACGCGAGCGTTCAGCGCGTTCATGACGCGTGCTTGGGTTCGCCATGTCGCCGACGGTGTGGCGTGCATGAGTCTCCAGCATGCGTTGGTGACGCCCACGCACCATTGTGCATGTGTGTGCATGGTGTCTTTTGTTGAGAGAAGAGTCTACAGCGTAGTACAGGGCGTATGGCCTGACCGTTGCCATCTTGAATTGCCGCCGTGGAGTCGTGTGAGTTGCTCGCTGACTGCGCGATGGCGCTGTATGTAGACTGCGCGTTGGATAGGATGGCAGCCAGTCCTTCATGTCAGCAAACGTGTACTACAACGCGCTGCGCTTGTTGCCGTCGACTACGGTACTTGTCGACTCGGATAACCCGAGCGTACCCGATCGAGTCGCGGAGTGCCTGTCTGTGTTGAAGCATGGTCAGGGACGAGATGAGACTTCAAGCTGTTGACCTGAGGACGAATTGCGGACAACTTGATACGCACCCACAACAGCACTCAGAGCTTCCAACAGATACACTGTACATGCCAACAAGGTTTGCTAGCACGCAGACGCCATGGTATCGCACGTCATAATCCCTCGCTTGCCTACGGAGCTGTCCATCATGATCACACCCTCGCCATTGCAGCATCGCACAATGCAGTCGTCCATAGATCGACAGCGATACAGCCAGCTCAGTCCAGGTGGCGTGGCTTCTAGTTCTCTCGCGAATTCGTCGCTTCGACGGAAAACTCGGATCGGTGGCCGCCACGCTCTCGGAATGCTCGTCCGCGACCACCCGTCCAGCGAACGCACGTTGCATGGGCGCTGCATCAAGCATTGTGCATGAAGCGCATGGCCATTGGTGTCATGGCGTGGGGTCGTCATGCTCCTGTCAGTGCCAAACCGTTGCCACACAAAGCTTGCTTCAACTGGGTCTACCCGTCAATCGTTTCCTCTGTGACACCTGCTCGTCCCAACTTGTGGCGTCCAAACGTCCAGCGCGCTGAGTTCTCCCTTTCTGTAGCCGTTGACTCGTTCTGCTTTCTGCCACGCAATCTTCTGACGTCCAGCCAGCTGACAGGTGTCCTCAACGTTAACTCAGCTCGGATTCAGAGCTTCCTGTCCATTGTTGCAGAGCCGCACCAGCCGGTGCCGTGGAACAATCCCGGGCCATGCGAAGGGCACCAGCTGCCATCAATGTGTTCAATTTCCAACAGGATGTCAGTTGCACTGGGAATGCCAAGCCCAAGAGCTTCAGACCGGAAATGCCTGTTCGTTTGTATTGCCGTCGTGCCGTGTCACGGAAAGCTTGAACGCGGACACATGGCTCTCACTGCGGCTGTCCATCTGGGCCTGGTCAAGCCAAGTGGAATGGCTCTTGCGGTCTAACTCAAAGTCTGGATAGAGTCTGGTTGTCCAGAGTGGCGTTCCTCCGGATTCCAGCGTCCGGAGCGGAGACCTCGGCTGTCAGCGCCAAATGTCAGCGTCGCTGAGAAGCTCATTCCAGAATTCACCTCCTGAGCAGCATCCACATCCTCATCAGCCACAATGAAGTCTGCCGCTGCTCTCCTCAACGCCTGCGCGGCTCTCGCCATGGTCGCCAACCTGGCTCAGGCGCGTCAGATGCACGCCGGCATCGACTACGCTCGCTACCTCCAGGAGGCGGATGCGATCGAAGATGAGCTCGCTGACTGGATGAACACGTTCGGCGAAGAGGCCAAGTCCAACAACTGGCTGCCAGCCTCGGAGGAGCGCGACGCCGATGCGGTCAAGGAAGACCAGAAGCAGCGTTTCTTCATGGCCAAGCAGCTCGTGAGCGAGCTCAAAGAGCAGAACCCAGACGCCGTGTTCTCCACCAAGTCGCCGTTCTCCCTCATGACCACGGATGAGTTCGCGACCTACATCAAGAACTCGTACATCGCCGGTGGTGGTCGCCAGCTCCGCGCCGAGCACCGTCAGTACCCAGCGAACGACGAGGTTGCCAGTGACAGCGACAACACTCAGGCCGCCTCCAGCGGCAAGGGCGACGGCAACGGCAAGGCCCACTCCTACAACTTCCGTGAGGCGTTCGCCAAGTACTGGGGCAACACGCAGAAGGGAGGCAGCCAGGGAATGGAGAAGGTCTCCGCCGGTGGCATCGCCTCGACCGAGTCGTTCAGCTTCCAGGACCTGATCGACTGGATCAACAGCAACTACAACCCAGGCTCGGGCTCCAACTCGCAGCCGGCGACAAAGCCAAACACCCGCCCATCCAGCAAGCAGCCAAGCTCGCGTGCTCCGGTTGTTGCGCCAACCTCCGCCCCAGAGCCAGTTGTCGCCCCAACGTCCGCTCCTGCTCCTGCTCGTACCAAGGCTCCTGCTCCAGTGGTCGCCCCAACTTCGCGCCCATCGGGCCCAGTTGCTCCTGTCGGCCCAGTGGCCCCAGTCGTCGCGCCTTCGTCGGCCCCATCGCCAGCCACCCCTGACGCTGCTACTGAGGAGGAGGGTGTGATCGGTTCGGATGGCAACAGCATTGACTGGTCGACCAACAAGTGCATGCCTCCAGTCCAGAACCAAGGCCAGTGCGGCTCGTGCTGGTCGTTCGCCACTGTCGCTGGTGTCGAGACTGGCAAGTGCATTGCCACCAAGGCGTCCTCGTTCGTCAAGCTTTCGGAGCAGAACCTTGCTACGTGTGACACCCGCAACATGGGCTGCAACGGCGGTGCCACCAGCTACGCGTTCCAGTACGTCCAGAAGAACGGTGTCTGCACGGCTGCCGATGTGCCATACACCATGAGCAACGGCCGCACGGGCACCTGTAACTCGGGCTGCGCCAAGGTCGCCTCAGGCATCAAGTCCACGCCTCGTGTCACTGGTGAGTCGGGACTCGTGAGCACGCTCAACACGCACCCAGTTGTGATCGCCGTCGCTGCCGGTAACAACGCCTGGAAGCAGTACGTCAGCGGTGTGCTCTCGAGCTGCCAGACGTCGCAGGTGGACCACGCTGTGCTCGCCGTCGGCTTCGACGCCAGCACGATCAAGATCCGCAACTCGTGGGGTGCGAGCTGGGGCGAGAAGGGCTACGTCCGCATCAAGCGTGGCGGCAGCGGCAACGGTGTGTGCAGCATGTACACGGACATGATCCACGCCACCTTCTAAGCGTCACGCGTCTCGAAGGCACGAGCCCTCCTTTTTATTGATGTAGTCACGTCAGTGTAGTGATGAACACCTTGAGGCGTAGCGCCTCTGTTTTATAAACATTTTGGTCAGTTTTCTTCTTTTCCATTTGCATCTTCGACTCCTTCCTTAATCCGGATCTCCGGATTGCTGCTGGATAATTTTCCGGACCATGGTTTGTCAACGGACTTCCTCAATTTCGGCAAATCAATCAACTAGGCTCATTGTTTTTAAAAATACGGTAGGTATTCAGTGTTTTGTCAAAATACGGCTGATACCCTCGTCCCACAGGAAACGTTCGATTGACAATGACGATGATGATGCCGCCGACCATGTTGCGACGCTGCCCGTTGCGGCGCCCTGGAGATGCCGCCGCTGCCGAGTCGCTGCTGCTACGATCCTCATCATCCACGAGAAGCTCAGCGCCTTTCATCCGCCGCTTCGTATGTCGTATAACTCACTGTATTCTCTTAAAGCGACAGGGTCTGATGACTGGTGTCCGTGCACAGACTTCCGCCTCCTCAGCGGTGATGCAGTCCATGGAAGAGCTCATTGACCACGCTGCTGTAAGCCACTGGAATGTACCAACTACTCTATATGCTAGCTATGAATTCACCAACGTTTGGCGTGTTGTAGATGGGAAAACGCCAGGAACAATCGTCGAAATCCGCCTCTGCCGCCGGTGATATCGTACTAAACCCACTGGCATTCATCCACGCAACCGACAGTCTCAGTGACTACGCGTTCGTGCATCCAACCGCCGTCGTGGATCCACGAGCGTCCATCGGCAACAACGTCCGTGTAGGACCCTACAGTATCGTCGGTCCAGGTGCGTGAGTCTGAGCTCAACACAAACCCTACTACGAAATACTCACGTGGTCTCTTCCTGTCGTAGATGTGGTTCTGGAAGACGGCGTCGTGCTGCAGTCCCACGTCGTGGTGGAGGGAAAGACCCGCGTAGGCAGCGAGACCGTCGTCCATCCGTTTGCCTGTATCGGAGGCGCGCCACAGGACAAGAAGCACGACCGGTCCGCTGTGCCTTCAGGCTCATTTCAGCTCGAGATTGGCCGCAATTGCACGATCCGCGAGCATGTCACGATCCACGGCAGCACGTCCTACTCCGGCCAGACGCCAACGTCGCTAGGAGACAATTGCTGGATCCTGTGCGGCGCACACGTGGGTCACGACGTCCAGATCGGCAGCCACGTCGTACTGTCCAACAACGTCTGCGTCGCTGGCCACGTGGAAATCGGCAACTTTGCGATCGTCGGCGGCCAAGTCGGACTCAAGCAACACATCAAGATCGGAAGCTTGGCGATGATCGGTGGCGGTAGCGCTGTGGATGGCGACGTGCTGCCCTACGGCCTGGCGAGCGGCAACCGCGCCAAGCTGCTGGGCTTGAACCTCATCGGCTTACGGCGAGCCAAGATCTCGCGGCATCAGATCAAGCTCATGCTGCGTGTGGTACGGTATCTCTTCGGCTCGTCGCTCACGGATATAGCGGCCGTGTGCCCCAAGACCGGCTTCGCTCCAGCTCTTGAGTACGTTACTGGTGCTTTTCTGTATTGTTGGACGTGAACTTATGAGTTTGTGTGCACTTCGTATAGCCTACCGTACCACGACTCGGTGCTTCTGCGTGCGTTCGAGGCCAAGCGATACCTGACCGACCTGGAAATCACGACGACGAGCAACCCGTTCGTTCACGAGCTTGTACGTATCACCGAGGATTTGTGTTAGGATGTGATTGCTGACATGTCTTGCAATTTGTACTTGTAGGTCGACTTCGTGCTGTTGTCTCCAGACCGTCCCAAATCATCACTGTGTCCCGCTGTGCTGCATTAGCCAGGAAACCGAAACTGGAATATAGGTTTCCCCGTAGAGTTTCCAGATTGGATTTGGCACGACCTTTCACGGTCACCTCACACTCACACACCTCATCTCTTGCTGCACAGCATGACAAAGTATGGAGATGAAGCACCACAACGTCGCGATCATCGATCCAAGCGCAAGGATCGCAAGAAAGACGCCAAGAAACGCGACCTGCCCGAGGAAACCACGCTCTTGAGCCCTCCTCGACAGCCGACTGGCGGTGAAGCGAACGTGGAGCCAAGTGCAGTGACGTCATCTCCACTGCTCGTGCGTCCGGATGAAGATCCTAACATCGGACTCCAGTCAGACAGCCCCAAGCGGAAACCGAAGCGCAAACCACGGTTGCTGTCAGCAGCATCGGCACTCGGCGTATCACGTTCACGATCCCAACGCCAGGAGTCAGACGCAACCGTGAAGTCGCAATCAAAAGAGCCCTCAGCAGCCCACGAATTGTCTAGCGACGAACGGCTTCGGAATCGGCGAGCGAGGCAGATGCAGCAGTCGCTCTGTGGCTCTTCAGCCATGTGGAAATTTTTGACCAACGCTGTTTGTGTCCGTGGATCATTGCGCTCGCCCGCAAGCAACACAGTGCTTCCTCCACTATCAGCAAACGCAAGAGCCCAGATCCAGTCGCTCGATGCAGTCACCAGCAAGAGCCATGTCAACATTTCAGTTCGCCACACCGACAACACGCCGCTTGCCAGCAGTGGCAGTGGTAGCCGAAGCAGAGGACGTCCAGTTGCAGTGATTCATCTCGTCGAACTGAGCTCTGGACGTCCGATAGAGAAGCCGCATCGCACATCGCCAGCCGCAATCAGCACTCGTCTACTGGACCAACTCGAGTGGAATTCGTCATACACGTGGCCAGCTACACTACTGAAGCAGTTCCTCTCGCCAGAAGTACTCGTGTTGGTGGAAATCGTCCAGCCAGCACGACCAAAGAAGGTGTCGACTCAGCCGCTGGCCACTTCAACGCATGTGAAGACGCCCCCAGACAAAATGGATGCTCGCGATGACGACCTCCATGATTCAGCACTCCACAAACGGCTCGCTTGGTGCTTCTTCAAGCCGGTGAGCGACAGCGGAAACATTCGGCTTGCCTCCATCAACCTGCCTGACATCCAGTCCTCGAAGGACTTGACCCAGCGTCTCCAGCTCTACGCTTGGCAGCACCTGAGCTGGTTCGACACGCAACGAGTACAGGCACGCAACGAGTACCGTTGGGATCCTGCAAATTCGAACGGTGCCTCCGCTGTCTTTCTCCAGTTCCAGAAACGCACTCGAGTCGCTCTGCCGTGCAGCCTTCACATGGAGATCCGTCCAGTTGCATCAGCGTCAACGGTATTGACGCCACGGCGGCTCAGCGGCATCAAAGAGCAAGCGAGTGACCGCTCACTTTTAGAAGAAGGCGCTGCATCGGGTGACAACCAAGCACCTCCTGGCGAGCAACCACACGACAACAATCAAGAGCATGAATCGCAGCACGATGCTGTTGTTAAAGAGACCCAGCCAGCGGCCAGTTCGACCCACGACCCGCTGCTCAAGTGCAAACGCCAGATCGGAGAGCCGTGCGTCGTCCCTCAGCGCGTCTTGCACCGTCTCCCAACAGGCCGTCGAGGCTGCTCCTGTCTGGCGTTCAGTCCTGATGGCCTCTTCCTGGCGGCGGCTGTACACCACGTCTCGGCCACTGCGGAAGAATGGGTGATCCACATCCATCAGGTGAACACGGGCTTGTTGTGGCAGAGCTGCCGCGGACACCAGAGCATCATCTACTCCGTCGAGTGGCGATTGCTAGGCGTCGGAACGACCAAAGGGCTGGTCTCAGCGTCTTCCGATGGCTCGGCTTTGCTGTGGCTACTGCGTGAGAGTCGTCCGACAGAGACCACAACACAGACAGGCGTCGTGGTGCTTCCGCATCAGATCTTCCAGCACATCCCCGCCCCCGTCTTCGTATACTGCGCCATTTTCCACGCGACTGATCCTCACTTGGTCATCACCGGCTCATCGGACGGACTTCTGCGCCTCTGGGATGTGAACAATCCCCAGTCTTCTGCCTCAGCCTCAGCCTACTCGTCCACACCAAAACTACAGTGGAAAGTGAGCGATGGGGACGGTGTGGCGATCCACAGCGTCCGCATGGAGATCAAGGCGACCGGGAGGCTGTTCTGTGGCGACAGCAACGGCAATATCACTGTCTGGACGCCCACGACTGACCCCACAGGCTCCATTGCGTCGTTTCAAGTGGCCAAGACGGTGCGTACAGGCCAGCGCAGCGTCACGAGTCTGCATCTACATCCTCGCAAGCAGCACCTGCTCGTGCTCACGCATCCACACGCACTACTACAGTACGAACTGCGTAGTTTCCTGCTTCTCCACAAGAACTACACGGGCATTGAGTGTGACGAGCTGCTCGTGAAGGCGGCGTTTTCTCCGGATGGCCAGTTCGTCGTGAGCGGCTCGGAGGACGGCGCGCCGCATCTCTTCCACAGCGTGAGCGGCCAGCGACTGGACGCCAGCAGAGGCGTCTGGGGCCAGCGCTTCTTCCACGGCTTCCCGCTCATGGAGATCGCGTGGAGTCCAAGCGCACACATCGTCGCCATGGCCGCGTACGGAGAGAACCACCCCGTGGTCGTGCTGTGTGCTCACCAGGACGAGCTCACCTCTGGATTGTCGGGGTTAACTGGATTCCAGACCGCGATCCCGGATGGTCAAGGATCGGCGTCTGGAGATTTCCAGAGATTGCACCGATCGTCCAGTGACGGGAAAACCCTTGATCCCGACGCACGTGCTGGTGTACGTGCGTCCGCATCCGAGAGTGGTAAACACAGCAACCACCAGAATCAATCAAACAATGTTGAAGCCGACGCTGTGGTGAACGACAGAGTTCAACGTGCGCTGGAGCGCCGACAGCAGCGGCTTGAGGCAAAGCTCGCACGTGAGATCGCAGAGTCGCATACAGCGATGTAGGATGAAGTGGGAGATGCAGTCAACCACAGTGACGATGCAGGAGGATATTGCCTTCTGCAATGACAAGCGACTGTCTCAAACATCGGTCAATGAGGAAGAACACGTTCGAGGCATCTGGACGACACGGGATTATCCAGATTGATTTGCAAGGCAAGCATGTTCTGCGACGTGTGCAACATCGATTCTTGCATGTCAGAACATCAGTGTCTCCATCGATGATCCAGAGACTGCACGACCATCCGGCTTCCGCGACCTTTCAAAATGAGACCTCGATTTTGTGATGGATAATCATCTCATTTTCAAAACGAGGTTGGCAATAGTGAAGTTTGTACCATTTCGATGAAGCCATACTCACCCTGTTTTAGACAACGTACAGTTTCATTCTCGCCAGCTGTCTCCACCGAAGCCGTGGGCAACGACTCTACCACCACCTGGACCTCCAGAAGAACGATCATTTGGGGCACGCAGATGGCGTCTGGTCCTGTGGATGCTGGATGTGTGCGCTCCCCTACCATTCTATCCACACTACGCGCACTGTACATTGGACAATCACCGCCAACTGTGTCCTGTCGTCCGGAGAAAGTGTCCAGAGTCTTCTTTCTCTACGGTTTTCTTCAGTCGGCTACTCGCATCCCACCGCACACAACTCCATCCATCAATCAGTCACTCCCCAACTGAACATCCATCAATCAAACATGCACACGCTTTCGATCCTCTCTGCGTGCGCGATCGCCGCGATCTCCTCGATGCCGAGCGCCGACGCCTACTCCAAGTACGCCAAGCTCATCCCGAACGGCAACGGCGTCAAGGGCGTCACGGCCGTCGGCCACACGGACCCAGACAGCGGCGGAGCCACCAACGCCTTCGGCAAGGCCTTCGCCGGCGCCGACCACGCGTGGACTGAGGCGCTGTGTAAGGCGGACGCAGACGGCGATGGACAGACCAACGGCGAGGAGCTCGGCGACCCGTGCTGCGTGTGGAAGAGCGGCGCCACACCTGCTGTGGCCTCGGGTGCCACGGATCCTGGAAGCGCCAGCTCCAAGCTGGACGACGCCACGCTCACCAAGAGCCGCGCACTGTGTGCGTCTGCGAGTGCCCCTGCCGCAGCCACGACCGCGCCTGCTGCCGCCACGACGGCCCCGGCCGCCGGTACGGTCAAGCCAAACGACGGTGCGACCAACGAGACGCCTGCTTTGACCCCAGGCGCCACGACGGCCACGCCTGCTGCGGCCCCTGCGGCTCCTTCGGCTGCCGGCTCGACTCCTACCACCGCTCCTTCTGCGGGCACGGACGACGGATCGGAAGAGTACGACTGGGTTGCGCTCGACACGGTGAACAAGACCTCCTCCTCCTCCTCGTCGTCGTCGACCAAGACCACGACGTCTCCATCGGCCTCCAAGTCGTCGAACTCGTCCAGCAACACCTCGTCGGCGGCCACGTCCACGTTCGCCATGACGGCCTCGGCCTCGGGCCTTGCGGCCGTCGTCGCGACGGTGTTCAGCGCGCTCATGCTCGCCCTGTAAGCTCCACAAGCAATAGAAGCGGAACTTGCATCTTTGGTGTCGACGTGAAGTAGTGATACCCCGAAGTTAAACGCAATGCGTATCATTCAAAATTGTTTATTATCCATCATCACTCAACTATGACTCCGTGTCCATCAACCACTCACAGCCCAAAACATCATTGATTGACTCGCATCAGTGATCTTCGTTGACGTCCTTTCTCGGAATCTTCGCGTCCATGAGATGCAGTGGAATGGAACGTTCCCACAATGGAAACTTCTCGTCACTTGGGTCAGCGAAAACGAAAATGCGTCCAGCGCGGTGCTGAACGACTCGGTGTGACGCTGGCCCCGCATCCGTAAGTACCTTCGCGATGCTGTGGCTCTCGTGGGAACGCCAACATGCGATGGCTCCGTCGTCAGTTGATTCATTGCGATGAGGAGCTCGCTTCAGTTGAGCGCAGCGGCCACTGGTGCCTCCTAGTTCAGCAGCTACGATGCGTGAGCTCCCAGGGCGTCATTCAGAATCCTGCCACGTCGAGCTGCTTGCTCACTGCCACGACAGCATGGCTCCACAAGCTCCCATCTCCATCCCCACGCTGCTGCTTCTGCTTCTCTTGGCCTGTGTGGAAGCCAAGCGCGAGTACGTGGCCCTCATCCCGAACGGCGACAACGTCGGCGTCGCCCACGCGCTCGGCCACATAACGTGGGACGGCGACGGTCCGCTGAATGGCTTCGGCGAGGCGTTTGCCGCCGCGGGCTTCAGGTGGACGCGTTCGCTATGCAAGGGAGACGCCGACGGCGACGGCCAGACCAACGGCGAAGAGCTCGGCGATCCGTGCTGCACGTGGGTCGCTGGCAGCGGCGATTTGCCTTTGATCACGGACGTGCTCTCGCACCCAGGAGACTTCGGCCGCAAGCTCAACAGCACGGACCTGCGCCACCGTCAGCTCGTGTGCCAAGCAGCGGAGGCTTCCACCGCGGCTTCGTCTTCTTCATCATCCGGCGTCGGTCAGTCTGCTGGCCAAGGAGGTCCAGGGCAAACGGACGCCGACCTCAAGTCGGGTCGCCCGCCAGTTCCACCGACTACAGATCTTCCATCGTCGCTGTCGCCTTCTCTTCTTCACACTTGCTCTCTGTATGCCTTCGTCTTGGTCGTCACCTGCATCTTCATCTTCGTATAGAGCCACGGGTTCACGGGTTTCACCCGCAGTCAAAGTCTCAGCAAATACCCACACCTTCTATTTATGGCGTCGGTCATACACCCCATTGCATTCCATCCATACCTCTATTGCTCGCTCACTTTTCACTCCCTCGTTGCTCATGACACTCACGCCACACGCCCCCAAGCAGGCCAAGCACACGTCGCATGTGCAGCTCGAGCTCGAGGCGCTGCTTCGCTTTTTCCAAAAGACCGGAGGCGCCAAGGGCTCCTGGAAGCGCGACGCTGGCTGGCAGTCGCTGGAAAATGCCGTGGAGCAGACGGCTGACGTGCTGCTCCTGCGTGGGCCGCTCGCCAAGCAGCTCCCACTGTACGGCGTCCAATGGGACCGCAACCACGTTGTAATGATCGATCTGAGTGCCAACAACTTGAGCGGCTCGCTTCCGAAACAACTCGGCAACTTGCGTAGCCTCAAGCAACTCCAGCTGCGCAACAATCCACTCTTGAAAGGTCCCGTGCCGGAGAAGCTGTACCACATGCCGCGGCTTCAGTACTGCTACGTGGACGGCACACGGCTCGAGAATG
The DNA here is from genome assembly GCA_023337545.1 of Pythium coloratum. Taxonomy (NCBI): domain Eukaryota; phylum Oomycota; class Peronosporomycetes; order Pythiales; family Pythiaceae; genus Pythium; species Pythium coloratum. The sequence goes on from JAADXE010000022.1 coordinate 22,353, forward strand.
TGCTGCCTCACCACGAAGCCCACTCGTTCCAGATCACGCAGCTCCACTCCACTGGTGGCGTCATCCGCGACACTGGTGACCACGCCGCTGCGACGGTGGCCTTCTCGACGGGCAGCCGTGACGTTGGCTTGACGCGGTGGGTCGCCGATATGACCGAAGCCGAGTTGTTCATGGTCCACTCGGCGCTCAAAGCCAGACACAAGTCGACGGAAACCAATCAACCCGAGACTCCTCAACGCACGGCGTCGAACGCCACCGGCCCGGAACGAGTCGAGGCGGCCATCAAACTGCAACGCATCTACCGCGCTCGCATGGCACGCACCAAGTTCCGCCAGATTCTCAAGTCGCTCTTCGACAAGCAGATCGATAGTTCCACAGGGTACGCGTACTTCGTCGACACGCGTACGGGCGAGTCGATGTGGGAACGGCCGACGTACGTGGGGAAGACGCCTCGTCGTGACGACGGCAGTGATGCGAGTAGTAACCAAGACCTGTGGCAGGCGTTCGATGATGGCAACGGCAATACGGTGAGTACAGACAGACAGCCAGCGAGGCAAGACACATGCACGAGGAGGACTGACTTACACTGGCGCTTGTACTGTAGTATTACTGGAACCGCGTCACGGGCGAGTCCACGTGGGAGCCGCCGGCATTTCTCTCTCGCATCTACACGGAACTGCGCGCTCGGTACACCACCGCAACGAACGACGACGAGCGGTTCGACTTGTTCTTCCGCGATATTGACAAAGACAGCACGGGCTCGATCGATCGCGACGAGTTTGCGCTTTTGTGTGGAGAGCTGGGCATGGCCATGTCGCCAAAGCAGATCGAAAAGGTGTTCGACGAGCTGGACACGAGCAAGGACGGAGAGCTCAGTCGCGAGGAGATCACGGCGTGGCTCACGCGTAATTACTAGATAACTAGACCCTTCGTTTACTCGGATATATCATCGCACAGAATCTTGACCAGCTTTTCCGAGTCGGCAATCGTTCGTGTGAGCGAGATGATTTGGTTTCCACTCACCAAATACGTGTCCGTGAACGAGCAGGTCACGGTCTTTTCCGGGTCTGGAGGCGGCGCGAGTTGCAAATGGAGATGCACGCGACCAAGACCAGACGCCTGGCTCGTGAGCTTGCGAGTCACGGGTGTCGTTGGGGCAGCGGAAGACTCGATGGCTTGCAGTGTCGCGTCGAACTCGACGATAACAGAATACCCGCTGGCGTACACGCGCTTTTCCTGGACGGCGACGACATGCAGACAACGGTTGAACAGTGACGCGTACTTGCTCACTCCATGAGGTCCTTGGAACGTCCCCCAGAATGGAATGTCTTCAGGTACCTCGGACTTCAGCGAGAAACTGGATGAAATGACTGGTCCAAGCACATGGGCATCGGGGACTGCCAAGTAAACCATTTGCGTGTCTTCTCGCTGCGTGCACACACACTTGACGAGCATGATGTTGGCTTCTTCGTCGACGTCAGTGAAGCTCTGGTGGCGCAGCGTCCGTGCTTCATTCACTGCGTTCTGCAACGCCTCAAACCACAGCGTTCGCGTTTGCTCAGAGCGCGTCACAAACGTCAGCGTCTGGTCTTCTTCTCGAATTCGATCAAATACGTCGACCTGGAAACCGAAGGCGCCGACGTTTGGGTTCTTCACTGACCGTCCAAAGGCAATCCACTTGCGAGCCGTACAAACCACAAACTTCTTTGGCCGTGGTGCCGTCCACTGCGGTTTGTGCTGCATCCAGAGCTGCTTCAGCTTTGTCGTGGAGATTGCCGCTGGCTTCTTTGTTGACCCAGAGGCTGCTACGGTTGATGACGCCGATCCATTTGTTGTAGGCGTAGCCGACCCACTCGTTGACCCACTGCCATTGGAAGCTGGGATCTTGGAGACCTCCTGCATGATGAGCAGACACGTCACCTTGTCAAACTTGAGCTGGACTTTGACCCACTTGGCCAACTTCTGGTACGCGTAGCCGACCACCATTCTCTCATCCTCCGTTGCTTCGAATGACGTCGACGTATCACTTCGCAGAATGTCGATGATCGACTGTGGGAACTGGCTCTGCGCTCGACTCTTGAGCATGTCCGTCGGAAGCACAGCATCATTCCCCATTGCCAGGTTCTGTGAGGACCCAAATCCTTCTTTCTCCATCGGTAGCCGTCGAAATGGCTGCAACTCGTTCGTGAGGAAGTCGCAGGAGGACGACGACATGCGACTCAGCGGGAACACTTCATCGATACCGTCCATCGAGGCAGCAGTTCGTCGGTTGATGAGGCCATTGCCTCCTCCGTTGTTCGTGGAGACGATCGATACAGCCATATCATCGAGCGCATCCATTTGCTGATAGTGGCGAGCCACCAGCGACGACGCGAACTCGGTCCAGCCTGCAGTGCTCGTACAGTATTGGCGGATGAGCTCCTGCTGAAGAGACGGCGAGCTGCAGATCTTGTCGATTTTCACGCCGAGAATCGCGAGATGAGGGTCGTACGGATGGTTCTTCGGGCTCTTGTGCAACTTCTTCATGATAAACTCCTGCATCGAGTTCGGTGGACGGAAGACGCTTCGCAGGAACGGGTTGTTGACTCGACCAGTCGTGTTGCGGTCAAATAGCGTGACAAATAGCTTGAGCAAGCGGCAGTGGAGCACGTTCGCCTTCGGGTATTTTTCGAAAAGCTCGATCAGCGACGTTGAGAGATCCAGACGCATGAGACGGTTGTCGATGGCGTCCACACCCATCCGAAGCACGACATCCAGGAATTCGACGATGTTCACGATCAACAAGATCGACGTCAGCGGGCGGTGGTTGACGAGCTGCCGCCCAGAAGTTGGAGAGAAGCACACAGACGACGTGCTCGATGTGATACTGTACTTCATGGACCGACGTCCGTCTTCGCTTTCATCAACCGTCGTGGCGGGCGACAGCGCGAGCTTGAAGCCGAGCGAGTGAGGGCTGCCTTTCTGGTCAACAATGGGATCTTCGTCGTCCTCTTCTTCCTCTTCTTCTCCTTCAGCTCCAGCAGACTCGTCGTCGGAATCCGAGTCACTGAAGCAGTCCCGCGAGGCAAACTCTGATATCGTCGTCATGTGCTGGTGGAAGTTGATCGCCGCGCAGAACGTTTCCACGATTCGATGGACGCACGGAAGGAAGAGCTCGAGCTGAGGACGATCGGTCAGCGAGCACTCGATCGCACAGCGGACGACGTCCGCCACAAGCGTCGGAGGAATGCCGCTCATGGTGCTGTGGTACGCATCCAGAAACCGAATCTCGGCCAATGCGATGTCTGCGATCCTTACCAACGTCTCAGGCTCGTCCAGCAATGCCGTCATAGCCGCGCTCTTGATATCTGCGTGCAGCGCTGGGTCACTCGGAGGAATCTTGGGCGGGAACAACTCACGTTCAAAGGCCTCGACGCTTTCAAACGACGCCAGTTGGACTTTTGTGTGGATGTAATACCGGAACGTGTTCGGGAACTGCTGAGTCAGGATCTTGGACAGAATACCGGCACATCCGCTGACATTTTCGTGGATATGGCGACGTTTCTTCACGCTGAATGCCTGCGAGGCCGTCGTTCCGTTGCCAGTGAAGCGAGATGCGGCGTTTGAAGGCAGTATAGACACGATCTGGTACACGATGCTCTGTAAGATACCGTCCAAATCCATTTGCCGCCGCTGCGAGACGTGGATGACGCCGTGAAGCAGCGTCGCAATGTCGGTCGAGTACGCGAACGACGCCAGAGCAGGAAACAGCGTCGTGAACGTCGGCACACCATCCATTTGTGGACCCGGACACTCGATACTGGCGAGAATCTTGTGCACTGTCGGGTACACGATGAAGTGCTTGACGATCTTGCACATATTGGCGACCAGAATGCTGTCCACGGGCGTCTCCTCCCATCCATCCGTCGTGCATTTCTCCGTGATCACGTGCATGGCACCACTGGCATCGATGCTGTCACGCTTGCGCTCCCATAGAAACTTGAATAGCTGCATGAAGATCGACTTCCACTCGCTCTCCGTGAGATCCTCCAGTTTTAGTAGATACCCACGCACCTCTGGCGAGTCAAATGAGTCCAGTCCGTTATTACCCGCGAGTCCTGACGCGACATCCTGGAGACTACACGTCGCCGTGCTTTTGCTCTGTGAGAACGGATTGCGTCGCTTGTGTGCAGCTGCCTTGGCCTTGAATGTCGAGCCAAACGACAGGATCTGGCGGTGCGACGGCGACGTCAAATCCGGCGGCGCGTCGGCACTGAAGCGACGCCGCTGCTGGTTGGGACTCGTCGGTGGCGAGAACATGAGCGGCGGTGACGCGATCGCGCTGCTCTTTGGTGACGAGTCCTCTGTCCTGGAACCGCTACTCTTGCCGTTGTTTCGAGGCGAAGGCGCTGCCGGCTTTGGCTTTGGCTGGCCGTGCCAGGCCATGGCCTTGAGGTAGAACTTGAGGATGATCTCCGTCGCGACGATGCTGCGGCGGTAGCGTTCCGGGTCCAGCGTCGTGCTCCTGTCCGCCACACGGTCACGACACGAGCCAGAGCGTTCCAGCAGCGACGTCGCGTACCGGAACACCGTCGCGATGTTCTCCTGCTTGAGCAGCATGGTCTGCACGGGCGAGAAGCTCCGCTCGCGGCGCTGGACGACCTGCGAGACCACGGTCTCGACGTCGTAGCACGCGCAGAACACATTCTGCAAAAACTGCGCCTGGCGAAGCGCCTCCGAGTTGTGCAGCGCCGTCGACGTCGAAATCGCGTCCCTGTAACCCGAGATCTTGCGCCTCAGATCCGCCGGCCCGGCACTCGCGGCCGCCGCCGATAGCGGGTCACTGGACGCTCCGTTGACGCTGGGCGCGTCACTGACAAGGCCATGCGCAGGCAGCGGCATGCTGTCGTCTTCAGAGTCGCTCTCCGTGTCCACTAGACACGTGCATTTCCGTACGGCGCCTGAGATAGAAGGCGGCATGATCCACGGTGTTCAATGTCGAGTATCTCGACAACCACGAAACGTCCGGCACTGGAAGAAAGCCCCTCACACAGGTCGCGTTCTCCTGAGTGGTAATCGGTGTGTGCGGGACGGAGAGGGGGCTTGGTGGCGGCGTGTGGATCGCCTCGAAGCGACGGGATATCCCCCCTTTTTCGAGGTGTCGTGCCGATCAGCTCGACCGTGGGTAAGTATGCCTTCCTTTCTGTTGTTGGGTTGCCGTTTCCGCCCGAAAATGACCAATGGAATGGTGTGGAAGACACCATTTGCCTCTGCTAAATGATAATTGTGCCCCTGATATACCTTTTGACAGAGGGATTTTCCATGAACAGTCGCAAATTGCGACAACAAGCTGTGAACCGGATGGAACCCGACGCCTGAGCGGATCAGAACTCATAGTCAGACCAAATCTGAGTCTGACCTGAATGTTGGACTGAATTGCTGGTGGCAGTTTTCAGTCTTCCAGCAAAGCAACTTCGCACGCTACATAGAGCTGCCCAAGAGCACTAGAGAGTCAACCAGCTAGCTATCCATATTGGCCACCAAAGACCGCACTGATGCCAGCTTAAAGGGTTAAGACGATTGAATTTACTCATTTTACGGTTGGACCCTCGGGTGTGTAGCCATCTCAGCTACTCGTATCGTCGAGAAAGTACACATACGCATTCACCAAAAGCTTCTTCACTCACGGGCCATCATACACACCTCACATCTGCGGGTATGACATGTCAGACAGCACGTTGCACGTGCCGCGTCCGCCGGTGTTGCGCTTCAAGCGGATGTAGCCATTCTCTCCCCAGCGAGCGCCCCACGAGTTCTTGATCTTGATCGAAGAGCTGTCGTAGCCGATCGCGATTACGGCATGGTCCACCTGCGCCGACGGGCACGACGCGACAACGCCTCCGCTGTACTGCTTCCACACAGAATTGCCAGCGGAGACAGCGACGACGATCGGCTGACGGCCGATGGCGCTGAGCAGAGCGGACTCGCTGGAGCTCACACGCGCGACTTGCTTGATGCCGACCGACGTCTTCTGACACGTGCTGCTGCATTGAGGCGCACGGCCGGAGGTAGACGCGTACGGATACTGGTCGCTACGGCAGAGGCCGCTCTGCTGCATGTAGCGGAACGCGTACACAGGAACACCACCCTGGCATCCGTAGTTGGTCCGGTCGCAGCTCGTGAGTTGCTGCTCCGAGTACTTGACAACTCGCTGGTTGCTGCCGCGAGCCAAGCACTGAGCGGTTTCAACAGCTCCAACAGTTGCGAACGCCCAGCAGGACCCGCAGCTTCCTTGGTTTTGCACTGGCGCGTTGCACGAGCTCGAGGACCAGTCCACCGCTTGCTGCAACTTGCGCGAGTCGCGTCCAGGAAAGTACTCTCGCACGAGCTCCTGGAACGAGTCGAAGCTCAGGTTCTTGAGGAAGCTGGACGAAGCATCGCTCTTGGCTGGGGTTGGTGCATCAGCAGCAACTTCGTTGTCATCGGATCTCGCGCCGTTGACAGCGTCATCGTCCTCGTCACCATCCGCACTACGCAACGACACGCCTCCCTTGCCCATGTACGCGTTCTTCACGTACGTTGCGAACTCCTGTTCAGTGAGCAACGTAAATGGCGTGTCCGTGGTGAACTTAGCTTCAGGGTGCTCCTTCTCCAGCTTCTTGAGCAGTTCCTTCGCGAGAAAGAATCGCTGCTTGCGATCTTCCTCCACATCGTCCGCACTGCGCGCTTCCGTTTTGGGGATCCAGCCATTGGCCACGCCATCGTCCTCGTACTTGGCGAGCCACCCTTCGAGTTCGTTCGCGACGTCGTCCTTCTCCTGTAGGTAGCGTTCGTAGTCGATGCCTGCGTGCATCGGACGGGCGAGGGCGACCTTGTGGATCGAAGCAGTGGCGATCAAACCGAGGATCGCGAGGGCTGCCTTCATTGTTGCGTGGTTGTTGGTGAGGGGAGGTGTTGCTGAGACTCAAAGATGAGAAGTGAGTGGTTAAAGGATCAGCTCCAAATCCAGCAGAGCTGCTGGATAGAGAGCCATATCGTCTGACTGACCGGCGGCACTGGCAACCATGACGGTGGCCTCAACGAAGAGCCTTTCTCAGGCGCGGAACTCAGCCACTCGGCTGGATCTGGCGAAAATGCCCAGCGGATACAAGAGGTGCAACTCAATGAAGCGTGCAGCGTTTGGCAGGTCCTGTCTGGAGGACTTCCACATTGGATATTATGTACGGACGCCACCCATCGTCTGCGGAAGGTTCCCAGGTGCTGCCATGTGCCCAGCCTTTTCCGCTCGTCACACGTCAAAGTTGATGCTTTCGATGCTGATGGCCATCCGTCCGATTACTGAGTAAGCGTCATCTTCAACGTGAGTACTGTGGTACGGTGCATGCTAACGTAAGGCACCTGAGTCGTGGAAACTCTGCGAGTTCGGCTCGAGTTCATTGAGCGTCACGTGGCGATCCGGATCTTGAAGTGTACATCCGGTAGCTCAGAGATCCCAGGTCTCAGCAAGTCACCGCCAGTCGTCCGTCCTTTACGAGAAACCGGACGGTGATGTCGAAGTGATGGATGACTGCGTCTCGAGTAAATGACTGCAGTGACGACGCACCAGACTGCGATCAGACCAAGCGAAGACGTAGACGAACGTGGCACGACGATGTTGCAGCACACACTGGCTCAACTGAGATCACTCCGGTGACCGGCCTTACTTCAATGTCTCACCTTAATGCACTGTGCATATCTGAAGAGGGGTTTGTCGGTAGACTCGCGGCGAGAGAGCGAGACTCTCGCTCGATTCCTAGCTGAACGCTGGTAACCAGGACTACATCGGAGTGATGTGATTTGCCATGTTCCTAGATGGCTCTCGTCCTGAAAGAAAAGCCAGCTCTACAAGCGTGAAGTTCAGCACCTCGCCGTCGGCCGTCACTTCAACCAGACACAGCCTCGTCGATGAATTGGGGAGCCTGTGGTTAGTATTCACCTTCCGTCCGATGGAATGGTCTGGATGGAGACAGACGATTCGTGCCCATGCCTTTGACACTCAAACGTGAAGGATGTTTCTGGATATGGCTACATCTCATCGCATTTGGAAGGTTACCGCCACATTATGTGGTCCACGCGAATATCGGCCTGTCCGCTTTGCGGTGCTCTCCTCGTCGTGAAGATACCGAGTTGCCCCAGTGTACCGCACCGACGCCCCATGGTCTTCAACCCCCTCAAGCCTCGTCTCGCTTTGCATAACGTCAAGATGACCTTCTCCACTGCTGCGCGCAGCAACCAGCGCGCCACGCACATTGTGCGCTTCCTCGACACCAACGGCTCCGTCCGTTGTGGCCAGCGCGTCGCGGAAGGCAGCAAGACAGTTCGTCTCGTGGAAAACGATGACCCGTTGGGCAGCTTGGCGTTCACCGGCAAGGAGGCGACCATCAAGAAGCTGCTTGCACCGTTGGTGCCGTCCCAGATCCTGTGTATCGGCCTGAACTACCGCAAGCACGCGAAGGAGACCAACATGCCGGAGCCGCCGACGCCGGTGCTCTTCACCAAGGGCCTGAACACTATGCAGGACCCTAACGAGCCTGTGATCATTCCTCGCATCGCCTCTGATCCACCAGAGTTGGACTACGAATGCGAGCTCGCGGTGGTTCTCAACGAAACGTGCAAGAACGTGAGCGTCCAGGACGCGCTCAAGTACGTCGGCGGCTACACGTGCGCGAACGACATCTCGGCTCGTCGCTGGCAGGGCAAGCGCGGCGGCGGCCAGTGGTGCCGCGCCAAGAGCTTCGACACCTTTTGCCCCATTGGCCCTGTTCTCGTCACGCCAGAGATCATCCCAGACCCGCAGGCGCTGGAGATCGCCACGTATCTCAACGGCAAATGCATGCAGAAGTCGTCGACTGGCGACATGATCTTCTCGGTAGCGGAGATCATCAGCCAGCTATCGCAGGACATGACACTGCCTCGCGGAACGCTCATCCTCACGGGTACTCCCGAGGTGCGTAATGGGAAGGGAGCTCCTCGTCTGAGGAGATTGACTAACGCTGTGGTTCTATGAATTTCTGTTTAGGGCGTGGGCTTCACGCGCAGCCCGGCCGTGTTCCTGGCGCCTGGTGACGTGATGGAGATCGAAGTGGAACACATCGGCAAGCTCGTGAACCCGGTGATCGCCGCGTCGGCATTGTAGCTTTCCGATCTCGCGAGTAGACAAAGTGGATGACGCGCTGACCTGAGAACGGATGACGCCAAGGTTGTCATGTCGCTTGCCCAAAATTGATGTACTCAATGTACCCAAACCAGCTTGCTTGACTGTCATTTCATGCGTTTTGACCGTTTAACACACGTCGTTAACACTCGATTTCAGCCACTTCGAAGATGCGCGCTGGCTTCTGACCCGACTCGCTGCGATTTCATTGGTCAGCAGCATCACGTCACGTTTGGCACACACGTTTAACAGAGTGATTGTCGTGTGTACGTCAGTCTATCGGCATGGATCGACGTGGGCCATGCATGGCCGTTGGTTCATGTCCACGCATGGCTTCGGTTTTTCTAGTTCATCAAGAGCCCTCTCATCGAGGAGCTCCATTTCCACACCAGCACCGTAGCGTGTCTCGCATTCTTCATCCGCCTCCACGCAAGCCACAGGCGTCTATCGGCCGGCCAGGTGTCTGCTAATTTGGGTATTTTGGTGCCATAGCAGCGCACAGTCATCTCAGTCCGTGTCTCCAGCACCGCCCAAGAGACACGAACTGTCAAAGCCTCCCATCACGCGGTGAGATCCAGCCATCATCAACTGAATTTCGACGCACCTATTCCTGTCGTTGCGACCGTCTTGCAGTTAAGCAGCAGACGCGAGAGACAAGCGCCGTTTGACATATAGACGCGCAGCAGCACAACAGCTCAGTGAGCATGGCGCCCCAGCCAGCAGCTAGCGGCGCCGCGATGGCAACCGCCGAGACCTGGGCACTTGCGAAAAAGCGCATTATCTCCATCATGTCCACCGCCGCGTTCACCCGCCGATTCATCGGCACGTCTGCGCTTGTCATGTACGCGTTTTCGACGTACCCGCTGGCCGAGCCGACCAGCGATTTCTCTCTCAAGCTCGCGCAAGGAACCGACTCGGTGCCGCTGGAAAGAAGCGATGCGTTTGCTATCAACGTGCGCAAGATCGCGGCCCGCGTCGGTGTGAAGAACCCAGAGAACATGTCCATTCGTATTGGCGAGGAGACGGCCGGCGCGTCGTTGGGATCCAACGCCACGATTGGCTGGCGAGGCGCGTGCGTCGTACTGCCGCTTGAGCTATACGACGCCTTCTACGCCACCGAGCAGCAGCGACAACAGTTCCTTGGTGAGATCCCGACCAAGGACGAGATCGACTTTGTGCTCGCTCACGAGAGCGCCCACATCGCACGGAACCACTCGGTCATGTCGGGCTCGTTCCTGCCGCTGTCGGTCGTGGCGAGCTGCTACGCCATCAAGAAGATTCCGAACAAGCTCGTGGCGTCCATCCTCGGCTGCGTCGGACTTGTCGGCGGCAACATGCTGCTGTCCTGGCGTCTGGAGCATGAAGCCGACCACGTCGCGGCTGAAAGCGGCTTTGCGATCGGCGGCATCCACTGCTTCGAGCGCAAACTGTCCCACAACTGCGAGCTGCGGTCGCTCATGAACACGCGGCTCATCACGAAGGAAGGCAACTACCTTGGCGACACGTCCCACCCGCTGCTCACGTCGCGGATCAGCCACCTCCAGCGTATTGCGGAGGCACGAGCACTGAAGATGAAGTATGGAGACGACGAGTACAACCAGCACCACCACGACCAGCACCACTCGAGTTGCCTGTACTGCCTCAAGATGTGAGCTCCCATCAAAGGAGCGAGTAGTAGAATAGAAGATATTAGACAGGCGATAGTCAGCGGACCAAAGGCGTCTGCCTGAGTAAAATAATGTAAATTAAGTTGATCATTCAACAAAAAGTTGAATTCAATTATTATTTTCAGTTGAAAGTCTATTCCGCGGTTTTAGGAGAACTCATGTGACGTGGTGAAATCGATCGGTTTTAGCAGAATCAACACTGTGGCGGGAAGAAATGCAGTAACCTGATTGGTCAAAATGCTGTTGGCGCCATCACTTTTGCCCGCGCTCTTCGTTGTGTTGGCGGATCGCCAACGTTTTCCTTGAGGTCGGTCAATCGTTGGTGTTTCCTCCAACAAACCGCAATACCAAACGCCAACGCGACCAACGCCAACAAAATGCGCACTCGAGCCCAAGTGAATGCATGGAAAGACCTGACGGCGGAGCACCGCCGCCAAGTGGCCGCATTCACCGCCGAAATCGCTGCCGCTGGACGGCAACCGACGGCTAGCATGCCTTCGCGGGGCTCTGCCGCATCCAACGTGGTGTCCGCGGCCTTCACAGCGCCAGTAGAACCAACGGAAGACTCTTTCATCACGCCGGAAAAGCGAACGCGTAAGCGCAAGCTCACGGTCGTGGCGCCGCATGCGAGCGCGTCCAAGAAGCAGCACGCGGAGCCGACGCGCCGCGGCATCTCTCCCGTGGCGCACGTCGAGTCGGCGTCGCCAACGAAAACCCGAGTCGAGCGCATGATCCGCCGCACTCTCAACTACAACGCACCCGAAGATGACCATTCAAAGACAGAAGCCAAGAAAATCCCAGCGCCTCCAGTCGACCAGCGCACACAGGCGCTTGCCAAGCCAATGGCTGCGACTGCCGTGGACGCGTCGCCTCTGAACGTATTGAAGCGCGTGGCCACCAACAGCAAGAACGGCGGCGCCATCGTCGGAAGAGCCGAAGAAAGAGAACAGGTCGAGGCCGTGTTCTCTCAGGCGTCGCCCACGCGCGCGCTGTTCGTAATCGGCCCTCCAGGCACAGGCAAGTCATCGTCGGTGGCGAGTGTGGCGCTCACTCACGCGTCCAGCGCCGTTGTCATCCGCGTCAACTGCAGCACCTTCACGTCACCAGCCACGCTGTTTGAAGGCATCGACGAGCAGTTCCGTAGCCACACAAAGACCCAGAGACTGCCGGCGCTAGATGATGCCCAGGCGCTGGACGAGTTCCTGCAGAAGATCGTGGTCCCTCAGCCAACGTCAGCGACGACGGCGGCTTCGACGCAGACCGTGCTCGTGCTGGATGAAGTGGACCACTTGGTGCGTCTGCCCAACGCCATGAAGGCCAAAGTCCAGACGCTGCTGCGGTTCCTAGTGCGTTGGGCACATCTGCCTAACTCGACGCTGCGCTTCATCGGCATCCTCAACGGCATCGACATGCACGCGCAGATCGCCGAGTTCCTGGCCCACGACCCGAACCCAACGAGCTTCGTGCTGTTTCCGTCGTACTCGCACGAAGAGCTCGTAGCGATCCTGGCCAACCACATCCAGTTGGCCAACCCAGGACTCGACAAGAAGTACACGAGCGAGGCTATCGAGCCTCGTGCCGTCGAGCTCATCGCCCGCAAGATCGCTGCTCGCGATGGCGACGCGCGTCGTGCCGTGAGTTTGCTGCAGCAGTGTGCTCATGCCTGCGTCACTGCGGCGGAGGAGAAGTCCAAGCCAGGGCCGCCTCGCCTGGCCATTCGGGACGTGCTTCAGCTCACCAGCGCGGCCATTTCATCCCAAGTCACCGTGGTGAAGCAGATTCAGCAACTCCCACGACAGCCGAAGCTGTTGCTCTACGCCATCACGCGACTCGCACCAAGTGAGAAGACAACGGTGTCGCTTGACGACGTGTGCGAAGAGCTCCAGGACCTGCAGGCACAACGAGAGCTCGCGTGGATTCCTCGCTTCCGCCAGGAAGAGATGCAGCAGCATCTCGGATCACTGGACTGCTACGCGCTCGTGAAGCAAAGCGCTGGCAAGAGCAAGTGGAAGCCGCGACTCACCTCGACGGTCGACATGGAGACGCTGCGCCGAGTGTTCCAAGACGATGAGTTGCTCAAGGAGCTTCCACACCCATAGACTACAGTTGACCACCCAACAAGTACCAAATACTAATACCAATTGCATTATTTACAAGCCAATCCCATCATCGCAGCGTCATTCACTTGGAGCCGTTGCTGGTGCTTCCGTTGCTTCCACTCGGAGACGTGTTGGCCGTCGTCTCCACGCGCATCTGCCGCTCCAACGCACCCTGCGCCTTCTGCACCATGAGCGCGAGCAGCGAGCGGTTGAGCGTCTTCTTCACGGGCGCTGGTAGCCGCTTCTCTACCGAGTCTTGCATCGCCCGTGGCAGTTCTTTCGACACAAACTTGAGGATCTCGACGCGATACATGTGTGACGTCTCGGACGGCGTGCAGCTTCCTCGTGGTTTGCCCTGCGTGGAGGCCTCAGCCTCATTGATCTGGCTCAGCTTGAGCTGGATATCCCCAGCCACGGCCTCTGCCACTGCCTCGACCTCAGGCGTGACCACTGCCTTCTTACTCGCGGAGCTGTTTGCAGGCGGCGGCTGCGTTCCAACGAAGCCGAGGGTACGCGAGATGATGGACTGCAGTAACTCGTCTCGGATACGCGTAACCAGCATGCTCATGTGGCGCACGGCTGCCTCCGGATTGTCCAGGAAGGTTACGCTGGACGGAGAGCGAGGAGTGTGGAGAGGCTGGCTCGGGTTTGGCTGCGATCTGGACCGCTTCAGGCCGACGACTGCTGGAACAGAGGACGCCACTTCCGCTGGAGACGACTGAGAGCCACTGGATCGCGGCGTCTGGATGAACTGTCCAGAGTGGAACGCGTGCCGGGCGTACGCGTCCCAGTCGACCGCAGCGTGATCCGCGGCGGCCACGAGCGCCGAGACGTACCCGCTCCCAGGCATTCCAGAGCCACCGATGGACGGAAGAGGTCGCATAGCGTAACCTCCGGACGGGGTTCCGGAGGATGTCGGCGTGGACACGGACGCTGAAAGCGCTGGGTTGTTGCGCTTGTCACCCTTTGAGGACGTTTGTCCATTGTGGCCGGACTGGGACGGGTGTGGAGGTGGTAATCCAGCCACGAACGAGTACTGTGGAGGCATGTGGTGCGGCGGAAGGAGATGCGGCGATGCGAATCCAGAGACTGGTGCTAAACCCTGTCCAGGGCCAGTTCCAGGACCAGGACCGGACCCGTTCCGCGTCATCATGATCTGCATGACGCTGAACATGTGCTTGTTGAGTGTCTGGATCTGCTCTCTCAGCGACACCACTTCCGTGCGGAGCTCCTCCAGCTCGGCTCTCTCCGCGAACGATCGACCAGCCGACTCGGGACCCCCTGGCGAGACGGCGGCGTTCGAGTGGCTGGGCAGCGAGCGGCGCTTGATCTCCTTGAGCAGTGCCTTGCGTCCGCGGATGAACTTCTCGTGGCGGAACTCCCACCAGTCTTTAGGATCGACGCCGCCCGTGATCTCTGGATCCACGACGCGTACTTTCCGGAAGCCGTAAAAGTTGAGCTGCCGGACGAACGAACTGAAGTTCTTGTGCTTGAAGTAGATCGGGATGACGTTCTCGGCAAACTCGGACGGGTTCTTGACGATGAACGAGTCGCCGCTGGGCGACCAGCACGCCACGGACGGCGCGCACTTGTCCAGCATCTCGTAGGTCTTCTCCAGGAACAGCGGCGGTGTCGACGTCGCGGGGGACGCGCCGCCCATATTCCCACCGTCGTCCATCAGGCGACGACGCTTGCTGCTGGATTCTGGACCGCCGTCGGGAGTGTCCAGTTCTTCGTCCGCTGGCGACGTTGGCGCCGATAGTCCGGACGCTGGGGACGCGGACATTGGTCCGGAGATCGCGCCAGCACTGCTGGACGTTTTAGACTGTCTGGACGCGGGCGCCTGGATCCGGAGACCTTTAGTCTCGTCGTGGGAGGAGTTGGTAATAGCGTCCTGTTCGGATTTGATCTCAGCAGATGGCGACGCTGCGCCCGACTTGGGCGTCTTGGTGCGTGACCGAGACTGAGACTGCGTCTGCGACTTGAGCGACTGCAGCGCCGCGGACGCGGCAGTGGGCGACAGCGTATGGTCGGCAGGAGTAGATTTAGACGCGCGGGGCGTCGTGTCGGAGCCGCTGGCGCTCCCGTCGGAAGTGGCTCCAGACGCCATGACGTACGTACGCGCCGTTAGTCCCGGGGAGGATGGATTCCCGCCCACGCACTGAGTCTAAATAGTCTGGGCTGGCCGTGGAGGAGGCCGTGCCGCCCAAAAGCGCAGCCAACTCTGCGTGGGTTGGGTTCCACACGATTCCTAAGTTTTGGCCCGTCTCTTGCGACGGCGGAACTTCGAAAATGGGCAGCATGAGTCGTGGAAGAAACAACGATGATTGGCTGAAAATAGGCTTGTTGAGTTAGAGAGGGTAGGGGTGAAGGATCGGGAATCGGGATTCCCAACGGGTCGGGTCTCCTGCCCACCAGTCAAAACAAACCCGCCCTAACCAAAAGGTTTCTGCTTGTCAAATATCAATTGACAAAGGGTCCGACAACGACATGATTGGTTTTCACAGGCACGGCGAAAGGCTACACGCTGATGGCAACAACGAGCTCCATTCGTAAAATCACCATGACGACCACCTCGACGCCACGGCCGCTGGCGCAGCAGCTCATGCGCACACGCGGCCAGGGCATCGCCGGTACGTACTAACTATACCTTAATGCTCCGTCACCACGCAACTCTCACACTCGTACGCATCAGCGTTCGTGCAGGAGCGCGTCCACTCGACGACCGTCGGATTGGAGGCCACGACGCAGTTTGTGGAGCAACTGCTGAGCGAATTGGAGGCGGCGGCGTCCGATCTCACGACGCAGTCCGTCGACGATCTACAGCTCACTGACGAGCAAGAGATCGAGCTGGGCACGCTCATCTCCGCGTCGTCCTTGGTACGTCCTAGTATTTATACGAGTTGACGGTCCATCCATTATTGACGAAGCCACCTCGTTCTGCTGCTCTGCAGACGATTCGCTACGTGACGGAGCGTGATGCGATCACGTCTTCATTGAGCCAATTCAACAGCGTCTTCGATTCGGTGCTTCGCTTGCCAGTGTGGACCAAGCCCATGCTGGGACTCAAGATGGTCTCGATCATGGGCAAGACGCGTCTGCTCGAATCGTTCGGTGACCACCGCTCGGCCGACGCCGTGCTCACCGATCTGCGCTGGCTGTTTGGACGGTTTGCGCCCCCTAGTAACGACGTGATGCTCGTGAACCTCCTCTTCCGGCCTGCGTGTGAGCAGCTCACCGTCGCGATCCAGTCGCACCCAGCCATCCACAGCGCCGTCTTCCTCGAAATCGTGCCGACGCTTTTCCAACTCGCTCCTACGCTTGCGCCTGAAGTCTCGGACGGCGTTACGGCTGAACTCGCCACGACGATCGCGGTGGTCTTCGACTTGGAGCTGCCGGCGCCAGCCACGTCCGCGTTCGCGTTGTTGCCGATGCCCGACTTCGCTCATGACGACACGTCCAAGGACGACGCCCAAGACGAAAACATCCACATTCTGCAGCGTGAAGACGATGATGCGGCCAAGAAGAAGGCGTTTGTGTTGCCGGACGACGCATCCATCCTCGCGTTCAGTGAGACCCTGGCTGCGTGGTTGGCTGTGGATGGCCGACGACGTGGCGTGCTCACCAACCTGCCGCATATCTGCGCTGGCTTCGCCATCCACCAGCACGTCGTAGCCCGACATGCCATTGTGGACGCCATCTTGACCAGGTAGGTGGCTTGCTACACCGGTCTTGAAGCGAATGTGCTATCGTACTAACTGAGTCCTGTGTTGTCACAGCTTTGAGTCGCTCGAGCTCCATCAAGCCGCAGACTTTGAGCTCGTGTTCGCGTACGTGGAAGCGCTGCGTGACTTGGGTCTTCGTAGCGCGATCCCTGTCGGACTCGAACAGCGACTCTTCAGCGTGTTGAAGGAAGCCATGCCTCGGCTTCAGACCGCGCTCAAGAGTCTCGACGTGGAGCCGTCGGAGCTTCGCTCGATCAAGGCCACATGCTCCAGTATCCGCGATGTTCTGGTGGAGGCGTTTGTGTGGTGGATCCACTACGCCGCATTCTCCGATGGATTCAACCCTCAACGCGAAGAGTTTGTGGCATCCGTCGTCGACAAGCTCGCCGATCCTCGCGCCCAGGGTGATGTGCTGTACGTTGCACGCCAGTCGCTGGACGAAGTGGCATTCCAGCACGCAGTCCACGCGACTCTCGGTCCACTTCTGCGTGCGGCAAAGCAGCTTGATCGATACTCCAAGGTATGCCGACTGGAACGAAGACTCGGTCCGCATCCTTGATTCAAATCATAACGTCGTTGGGATTTCGTGGTGAAAATTTGTAGGTCGCGTCAAGCCGCATCGTTGTCGGTATCGCACGCGTTGCGAGTGGAGCAGGGTCGTCGATCGCGTCTGTCGCCGAGGAGCTCGCGACGCCTTTGGTGCAGTCGATCACCCGTGGGAGCAACAAGGGCAAGGCTCTTCGTGAGCGACTGACTGCGGTCGCCTGCATTCTACTGAGCTGCTCGAAGGCCGAAGCTTTTTCGGTGCGTATTGTCGACCTGCTTTCCACTCGCGACTTCGACTGACTGATGTCGTGATGGTTTTACAGCTTGAAGACCACGAGTGGGTGAAGCAGTTTGTGGACGTCCTTCTGGAGGCCAGCGCCGACCGAAGCTTCCACAGCTTGAGTATCGTGGAGGAACTCGTGCGCGAGGATATCAGCATCCGCGCATACGTTGCTCACGTGTGTGCGTCCTCGCAAGAACTCATCGGCCACATCCTCCACAACTCGCTGTGTTCGTGGCCGATCTTCGCTGAAGACATGGACGCCGTGCTGCTCGTACTCGCCATCTTCAACTCACTTGTCAAAGACGACACTCTCCAATCGTCCATTGACGTCTCCGCATTCACGTCGACCATCAAGAAGCTGCACGAAAACGCCGCGTCTGACGACCAGCTGGACCTCGTCGAGGCGTGCGACGATGTCTTGGCCACCCTCGCTGCAACATCGTAATGGAATTCTTGCAGCACTAGTTTGCTTCCGGCGTTTGCTCTTCTTGTACTGGGTCGTCGCTGTTCTTCTCCAGCTCTCCGAGAGCGTTCCATTCGCACGGTTTCCAATAACAACTCGTGTTCAAGTCGAAATCGTCGTGTAGTATCGCATCGAAAACGAGCCCTGCGCAGGAGTACACCTGCACTCGAGGGCTCAGGTACTGGAGCTGACTCCTCGTGCGGATGGTGCTTCCTACGCGAAGCTCGTACGATCGCCCTATACAGCATCGTTAGAATGTGTGCAGTGCGTTTGAAGTCCAGAATACATACCTGCAATGCAGCGTAGAGTGAAGACTTGATACTCGCACGAATCCATGACAAACACGCCGTGGAACTCAACGTCATCCGTCGATTGCGTCGTTCCGTGAGCCCAGTGGGTTGCCATCGCCACCTGCAGTGAATTGAGTGATCGTGAGTCGAAGCCACAAACACAAGAGACCTGCATGACTTACCCCGTTCTCTTTGGCGTCCAGCATCGCGTCCATGACGCCAGTCGCGTTGGCATACGTGAAAATGACGCGATACTCGAGCGCCGCTGTGAAAAGCGGGCATAACACGACCACGCTGCGACTACTCAGCGATCCATTCGCGTTCCACGGTGCATTGAGTGGCGACGAGTACGTGAAGAACCCGTCAACCGCAATGCTGAGCTTGTACTTTCCCGGCCGAAGCTGGAATTTGCTCGACGATTTGAGTGCCACAGTGTAAACGCCAGCAGCTGGCAGATCTTTATCCTGTTCTTTCGCCTCTGGTATCAGTTTGGACGGCAATGTCTCTGGTGAAGTTTCGGCATCGCTGACAAACTGGACCACTGCAGACGGAACCTCGCCCAATGAGCTCGCTAACGTGGACGACGCACTGCAAACCACGAGCTGAATGGCTGTTTTGCCAAGTAGCACGGGGATGAATATCGTTCGCGGAGGATGGTACCGACCGCCGTCTACGACGACATTCTTCGAGCCTGAGTAGACGATAGAAGTGTTCTCCGTGAGTGCTCGTATCGAGTAGATGCCCTTGCGGACATCCCACGCGACGCTGCCGTCTGCTTGGGTCTTGACGATCGTCTGCTCCGACGCGCACTTGTCCGTGATGAGAATCGGAACTCCTTCGACCAGCTTTTGCGTGTGCTGCTGGTAAAAATCCACGAGCTGGATGCCGTAAGACCACTTGAACGGCTCCAATGGGATCACGATTTCCTGAGGAGCAGACGAAGACAGCGCACCACCGTACAATCCAGACGCATTCACCGTCGGGAACACGACAGCAAGTGACGTCCACTCGAAAAAGTCGGTGTGGAAGACGTACACAGAGTAGGATCCCGGCGCAAGGCGACACGTGACCACGCCCTTGTCGTTGGTCACAAACGACCGCTTCTTGGACTCTTTTGCATCTGCGTTCTGTGGGCTGCCCGCGAGTTTCTTGAGAAGCTCGATCACTTTTGCATCTTTTGGTTGGTCATCGAGATCAACGGAACCCACGGACGGTGAGCGCTCGGCTTGCATTTGTGTGCGCCACACTTCTTCGACATGGTCTTGGACTGTCTCTTCAGCTTCTTTGGTCTCCAACGAGCCGAGCTTCTGTCGGAAAGACTCGATTTCCATCTCCACGATGTCATTCACGAGTTCTCTTTCACTCTCGGAGAAGCTCAATTGCGGTCGAAAGAGCTGCTGGAGTCGAATCGGACCGCTTCGTGAGTAGATCCTGGAGCGCTCGCTCTCGCTCATAGCATCGAAAATCCGACGCGTGATCAGTTCGCGTCGCTGACGCATCGCACGACGCAGCACCGCACGAGACCTGACAATCGGCACAAGCTTTGCATCGCGCAAGCTGATGATCGTGTATCGCGTGCCGAGATCAATGACCTCGCAGACGAACTTGCGCGCCGCTTGCTTGACTTCTTCAGAATATTTCTTCTTCTGGAGACGCTTGCGGATCGAGACGAGACGAGAGCCCATTGTGAGCGTTGGCACGATCTTGCTGGCGAGACTTGCGACTGCGTGCTGGTTGTCGACGCTTCTTTCAATAAACACGTACGCACGATCCACGGGAGTGTTGGTATCTTCCGAGGCGATCCGGATCGTAACGAGGCGCTTCACCTTCTTCGCGCCTGCGACGAACGGGTTCTGTTGCAGACTCTCCTTGATTCCGTGCTCTGCAAGAGTGCGTAGGATACTGCGGCAGATACTCTGCACGGTAGGCAGCGAACTCGCACTGTCATCGTGGCGGTAGACGGGAACATCTCTATCCATCCCTTGGATCCGTAGCGTGACTTCAAACTTGGCAGATCGACAAATGACCACGTCAGCCCCACGGTCACCAGTGGCAGGCGTCTTCTCATCGACAGGCTTTGCTCTGGCGAGCATCACGATCTTGCCGTTGCGACCAAATCGAATGTTCTTGGAAAATCGACCGGCAAACTCGGTGAACACTGGATCTTCGTCATATGATATGCGGACTTCGTACACTTGGACGATGTGTCTTTCAACGAGGATCGTGTTCATTCCCTCCAAGCCCGAGTGGATGGATGCTGCTTGCGTGTTGCCACCGAGTGATTGGAACCGCCACAACTTTGACTTTCTGCTTCGATAGAGAGCCGCGAGCGAAAACCATTTGCAGTCGGGAGAAGGCCGAGTCTCAAACTGTGCTAGCTGCTGTAGCGTCTCACCGTTTTCGAGTTGCACGGTGATCGTGGAATTGCTGTCGTCACTGGACTCGTGATCAGTTCCAGCTCGACGCACAGGCACATTGCCTTCTTTTGATACTGCTGCTGGATGGTCGGGATGCTGCTTCCTCAAGCTCACGACGACACAATAGACGTGGCTCGGTAACTCCGAGATCTGCAAACTCAGACGATCGACGAAGCCGCCATGTAGATACCGGGATTGCGCGTACGCGGCATTTCCGTAGGAGGATTCGGGACAGCCTTCGTGAATGAAGTCGAGCAGTTGCAAGTCGTAGTTGAGCATGATGGCGACGAAGCTCCACGGCGAGCGCGACGCCGTTCGTTCGGATGGGGTGATCGAGCTGAGAGATACGCAATGGATGAGTGGAAGCCGATACAGTCCAGTAGATGTCGGCGAGATGAGTGACATGGTCGGGATGTCGTCCATACGACTCTGGTGACGCAGGAAATCGTCCTAAAACAACAGGGAGTGAGCCAAAAGAGCGTGATACACAGACTGACAGAGCCTTACCTGCATGGTTTTGAAAGTTCGGATGAGATCGTGTAGTTCTACCGATGAGAAATAATAGCCGAGCTTCTGGAACACGGACACTATTCGTTTTTCCGTGATGACAGCCTTGCGATTGATTACCGACTCCATGAAGGCACGCTCACGACTGTCTCTCGCCTGGCTCGCAAGAGAGAGGAAATGTCGGACGGCTTGCTGCACAGCCTCTTCGCCAGGAGATCTGAACGAATTTAAGCATACGTTAGATCAGGATGTCACGATGATCTCCCGATGGAGACTCACCTTCGCGCTTCGTGTGTGATGACGTCGATGATTTTTGCCTTGACATCCTTGCGACTGGGAAAGCACGCCGTCATGGCCATCGAGTGAAGCAAAATGGACACTGGAGACGATCCTGGCGACCGCGACAACTCGATGAACACCTCGAAAGAGCCTTTGGGTGGCTCGACGCCACTGGGATTCACGGCCACGACCAAGAGATGGCTCAGTTGTTCGATGCAGCGAAGAAACTCCACAGCCTTGGTGTCGTATTCGATTAGTGTTCGGCATCCGTGGTCCGAGCCAAAAGTCGCCTCAAACGCTCGCGAAAACTCGATCCGGATTCTAACTTCGCCGATTTGGACCACCGACAGCAGCACGTTTTCGAACGAATTCGGATTTCGAGGCGAGATGTCATGGTGTGCGCCGTGGTAAAAGTTGCTGCGTAAGTGGATGAAGCCGTGGTCACTGGGATCCGCAAGCGGCGGGAATGCTTTCCGCCAGAACACATTGCGGTGTACGGTGACGTCGTACTTGCGAGGTAATGACACGTCCTTCACGTCGCCAACGTCGATAGACACAATGTACGCGTCTTCTCCTTGACGCGTACTCGATTTGTCCTCTTGGGAAAGCGAAACTGAGGCGATGAGCCCGACAAAACCCGCACGCAGACGCCATTTGCGGACACAAGTCGAATATTTCGCGTAGCCACCGACGAAAACGGACGTCATCTCGCTGGAAGAAGTGCTCCACTGACTTCCTGGGCAACGGCACGCCAGTACGCAGTCAGCTCGACACTGTGGCGGTGCTTCTCGGCTCGAATGTCGAACAACGGCAGTGTCGACAACTTCATTGTCGATTGATGTGCGCAAATAGCAGCCGTCAAAAGAGACGACGAAGTCTACCCATCGTCCCTGCGGCACGTCGTAATTCGTCGCCCAGCACTCGTATCCTTGCCACCACACACGGCACCCAGCATTGAGAGCGCCGCACTCCCTCGGACTGTAGTTAGCAGGGAATCCACGGTCGAAAACTGTGAATTGAACGTCGTCTGCGTCGTCTGCTAGCTTGCACGCCAACAGCTTTGGCGGACGAAGTTCTAGAGTCATAGCATGTCAGTGTCAGTATCCACATCATTAAAGAGTGCCTTTGACTGCTGGCAACGTACGCATGAGCTCTTCGACGCCCAGTGCTTGGGTCTGCACGTCCGAGGCGACGGGGCAGCCGTAGACACTTTTGTCCGTGCTTCCGCAGCAGCTCCACCGCACAAACTCCCCGTCGTCATTCAGCTCGGGCGAGATATGGCGAGACGCATCGGATTCTCTACATACACAGATACAAATAGAGCGAATTAGCCACAGAGTCGCTCAAATGGCTGGGTGAAAAACGCAGGGAGTCACTAACACTTTGTCCTGGTCCTTGAGCTCGTCGGCGGCCTTGAACATGCGAATGCGGAGGCAAAACGGCACGCCGAGACTCCGCTGGCTCGTGTCCTTGGGCGTCAACTCAAGGAATCCGTCTCCATAGAACGACATCACCACTTTTGGAGGCGCACGGTCTTTCTCTCGTGTCTCTCCGTCCATCCGCGCGACTGGAGATTTCGGAGCCGCACCGCTTGAAGCCGCTGGAACGTCCGAATGCTCTCGCTTCGGATTGACACGAGCAGCCTGCGTACCCTGCGTAACCTGCTCAAATCTGTCATGTCCAGAGAAGACAAAATACGTTAGAAACCAACGTATGGTGACCTGTGGAAGCCACCACACCTACCTGGGTAACTTGGGGCTTTCAGCTTCCGTGGCTCCTTCCTCCTTCGCTTGGTTACTCGCCCTCTCTACCACAGCGCCGTCCACACTCCTTGCAGACCCACTCATACCGTCAGCATCTCGCTGCGTTTTTCGAGGCGCTGGACGCGTCGGCTTCGCGAAAGAGCCACTCGCCGAGGGCTTCGTAGGGCGAATGGGACGCCGTGGAGGCGCCTTGGGTTTCCTGGCGGCGCTGGGCGGCGGCGCATCGGGCGCGCCGTAGATGCTGAACAGCGTCAGCTCTCTCCCCGTGCGACGCATGGCGCGCGGGTTCTTCTGTGCGATGCGTCAGTCGCTGCTCATAGACAGCGCCGTCTTCCTAGCGACTCGCCATGTGCTGGCAACGTTTCCTCTTCTATCGGCGGTTAACTTCAACGGCAACATCGGAGGTTATGACTACTTTTGTAGTTTCAATATTACTGCTGTATATTATCGTAAATACGAATATTTTTCAATTGCCAAAATTTAGGAAACTGAGCAGTCATTTTGCCCGCACCACCAAGCTCGACTAGGGCTGCAACTCATGCTTCGCCTGTAGCTGAGCCGTTGGCTTCCCTTGCAATCCTGGTGTACTTCCATTCGACGCAGCTACTGTGGCGTCCGATGGCTTGCGTCTCCGGCAGGCGAGTACGTAGAGAAGCCGCAGACCGACGATCCCTCCAGCCATTCCTCCAAGGAAAACGTACAAGCCTGCAGGGTCGTGGTCGTCCTTTAACACTGCGGAAGTCGTGTTGAACGCCCACACCTCTCCAAACATCGTAGCTGGAACGGACCTCGTGTCGTGCATACCACCGTAGAGAACTATCATATCACGCCACATCACCGCTCGATGCATGTGTCGGCTACTCGGCCCCAGCAACTTTGTGGGTGATGTCGCTTCGAGCGTCCGCGTCTCCAGCTCCGAGAAATCGCCTCCCGGGAACGATAGACGCACCGTCCGCGTATCTGAGTATACGTTGCCGCCTTTCGCGAATGCTTGGAAGCCGCCAAAGACCCAAAAGCGACTTGTCTCCGTCATCACGAGCGTCGCGTCCGAGACGACACGGAGAGTATCCTCCGGTGATAGTCGTATCCACTTGCGTCGATCCAATGAGAATAACCACGTATCAGCAACTTGTTGTACCCCTCCGTACGTTGCGGTGACTCGACCGCCCCACACGAGGAGATACGCCGACGAAGCAGCGTCCGTGAGCGTGACCATCGAGTGGGCGTAGCGCTCATTTGGTAGCGTTGAGTCGATTGGTGTGAGCAAGGACCACTTACAGGAGGTGAGATCGTAGCTCCAGAGATCGTTCCAATCGGTCGGCTTTCTTTTACCAGCCTCGTCCATAGAGATGCATCCAAAAACGATGAGCTTGCCGTTGTAGACCACTGCTGTCGCCCGCGACCGTGGTGACGGACCCACACCACTCGGATCCGGGAGGTCTCGCGTCCACTGTTCTGTCGTCGCGTTCTTCCAGCGAAGAGAAAGTCGCCACACATCGTTGAATTGGCTGGGCTTTAGAGTTAGCGACGTGGTATCGTAGTTCACGGTCGTGGCTCCTGCGAGCGAGATGCCGCCAAAAACGATCATCTCGACGCCGTCAGCGTACGATCGCAAAGCCTACAGAGGAAACATCAGTGAAATGTGAGATGCGAGTCGTGATTCAACGTAGAACTTGATCACTTCCTTCCTCACCGAAGCGTGGTGCACCCGCTTGGCAGGTCTCACCGAGGCGTCCCCTGTGATTTCTGTCCACGCCCTCGCTTGTAAATCGAATCGCCAAGTATCGTCGAACTCCTTGTACTGTGTGATACTTCCCATAGGAGCAGCTCCCCATCCAAACACATACAGATACCCGTCGAACTGTACCATGACGTGTCCTGCACGACGCTGTGGTTGTAGCTGACTTGACGGCTCCACACCGACGATCGTTTCCGAATCAGAGGCAGTCGGATCGCTCCACAATTGGGTCCACTGGGCGCGAACAGCAGCTAGCGAGGTGACCCACAGGGCTGCGACGAGCGCTGAGCCTCGAGTCCTTCGGTTTCTTACTGCCATACCCACGACGAGGCAATTAATCGACCGACGATTCCACGGTCACTGCCTCTCTCCCTGTCGTGATTTAATTGACCTGGGTTGACACAACTTTCGGTGCTAATGATACATCATCATCGGGCATGAAAGTCTATTCCTGCCATTCACAACTCGTGCTGTCAATCTCCAATAGATGAAGGCTCTCAGTCGTTTGGCGAGACGATTCCCCCGCGCCTGGAAAACTCTGACGATAAGATAATACAATGGAATGAAATGATAATACTTCCATGCTTGAGATTTGCTGCTTTCACGACCACATAAACTTCTTCACTGTGGTCATCATCTCGTGATATTTAATCGCGACGCGCGCGCAAGTTGCCCAGAAGCGCCTGGAGCCACTTGCCTGGGCAGTTCACAGCAACGAGGAACTCCTGCTTGATCGCGTCGAGGTCGGCGATGAGCTGCTTCAAGCCGATCACCTTGGCCAGCGCGATCCAGTCGCTGAATGGGAGCGTGCACACGCCCGCCTGGACGTAGCACTTTGGGTGCGTGTCGAACGCGAACTTCTTGATCGCCGGACACGTTGGCTTGGTGTTGGACGTCGACGTGACCAGCGGCACCAACTCGGTCTGCAGACACACCATTACGTCCGAGATCCATTTCTTGCCCTTGTCGGAGAACAGCGTCGCGTTGCCGCCAAACGCGCGGCAGTACTTGCCGCCGTAGCCGATCGCGTAGCCGTCGCCGCCGCAAGGGAACGAGGCTTCCAGGCAGTCGCTGTAGAACGCGCACGAGTCGCGCGGGATCGCGGTCGTGCAGGTCGCAGGAAGCGCCGCGAGCGTCGAGCTGACCGCGAAGCAGATCGTCGCGAGAGCGGCGAGCAGGAACTTCATCTTGATTGTTGTTGTGTTGTTGCTGGTGTGTGCACTTGAGGGCTGAAGCGCAAATGGCTGAATGAGCTCTTCGGGTCCACTGGATCTGTTCGGGCGGACCAGGTCTGGTCTGGATTGTCCTCAGCGTTCGTCCCAACGTCGTCGAATCCGCCGTTGCGGTACACAGAGTGGGCGTGCGGATCAAACTGTTTCCCGCCACCTGGGCTGAGGCCAACTGCAATCGCGGATGTGTGTCACACACTGTGTGGGGGGAACACGGCTGTGTTGTCACTGTGAGTCACTTTTCAATGGGAAGCGCCTCACGTCGTGCATAGCAAGTGCTCCGTCAACCGCGAGTCACGCTGACTGACGGAACGGTCACGTGTCTGCCTTTCTCAACACAGACAGAAGCGTTACGTTTTTGTCGGAGGGTTACATTATCTGACGCGCATCAGATATATGTTCTGATACGATGTGGTCGCAGAGTTCAAGGCAGAAAATGGAGCAGGGTGGCGTGGTGAATGGCGCGCGCGTCGGCGCTCGCCCTGTGCGCCACAAGCCGCAGCAGCAGCCCAACGCTGTCGTGGACTACATCCAACAGTCCCTGGATGCATTGACCGTCAGTAACACACAGCAGAGCCCGCCATCACGTCGTAGGAAGCCGCGGAAACGCAAGTCCACGAAACCCGCGAATGTCTCTCTCGTGGCCGAGGCGGCATCCAGTTGGGTGGTTATCGTGCGCAATATGGTGGAAGCAGATGAGATGGAAGATGACGATGAGGTTGGAGAGATAGTGGCCGATCTGACGGTTGATTTTGAGCGGTTTGGACCCCTCCAGTCGCTGGATCTCGACCGTGAGACCGCCGAACTCCTACTTGTCTACAGCGAAGAGGCCCACGCGAAGACTGCGGTCGAGACGACACACGGACGCGTGTATGGCGGACGACAAGTAACCGCCTGCCTACGAGAGAAGGCAGCGCAGGACCACACAGTCGTTGCGAAACCCACAGAAGAGCCGAAGCCAACCGAGCCAGAGCCTGTCACAGTTCAGAAGAGGACGAGAAAGCGTCGGACGAAGATTAAGAACGCAGTGATCAAGGCGCAAGAGGCGCAGTCAGGTGAAGGGGAACCAGTGCGGTATCCAATCCGTCTCTTTGAAGTGCAGAACATGGTGGATGCGGCAGAAGTAGAAGACGATGACGAGTACGAGGAGATCCTCGACGACACAACGGAGACGCTCGGGAAATACGGAGCTATCAAGACGATCTCCATCTCACAAGGCGATGGAGACGATCCGCCAGGTCAGATTGTGGTCGAGTATGAGACGGAGAATGACGCGCAGACGGCGTTCAGCAGTTTGGATGGCAGACTCTTCGGCGGCCGCGTCGTTCGATGTGTGTGGCGGGAGATGGAGCCAGAGCCTGCGGCTACCGTTGTGCGAGTGGACGGCATGCTGGAGGTCGATGAGCTGGAAGACGAAGACGAGTTTGCGGATATTCAAGATGAAGTGGAGGCGTTTTTCATGAAGGAGCAAGGAGTCGTGAGCGTTGAGGTTTCACAGTCCACCGGCCAAGTCACGGTCGCGTTTCAAAGCGCGGCTTGTGCCAACGCTGCCATGCAGCGTCTAGCGCAGGCGACGTACGGTGGTCGCAAGTTGATGGTCCAACTGGACGAGCCGACGATATCTCAGCAAGAAAAGGGGACAATGGAGACGCCTGCAGTTGGGTCCAAGATCGACCTCCGATCAGTGGTGGATGTGTCGGAAACGACGAGAGGTCTGCTGATAGCATTTCTGGAGAGACTCGCAGCTCTGCAAGAGCGTGCCCATGCGCAAAACCCTCTCCAAGACAAGAGATCAAGGCGTCTGGTGCTTGGACTGCGTGAGGTGAAGCGGGGACTCGCATCTCGCAAAATCAAACTGCTCATTCTCGCCTCGAATCTGGACGAATGCGACGTGCTCGACGGAAAACTGGGTGAAATCGTCTCGATTGCAAGACGCGAAGAGGTACAAATACTACGAACGATGTCAAGGTACGCCACACACTGGTTGAGCTTGTGGGTGAGTATATCAATCTAATTTTATTGTCTTGATCTTGTTAGGCGGAAGCTTGGCCGTGTGCTCAACAAGCACGCACGCGTGAGCTGCATCGGCGTCTATTCGTTTGACGGAGCAAATGAGCTGTACCAACAGCTACTCCACGAGCACAATCAAGCCCAGCGTCTTGCGAAGAAGGCAAACTAATGACTGAGTTTCGCGTCCAGTTTACAGCCGCCAGCGACGATAATAGCGCCAGTGATCGACTTCCTCGACCTCTTCCTCTGCCTCTGCCTCTCCATTTGCCGACGCGATGATCTGCTCGCAGGCAGCAATTTGTTGTCGAGTATGCCTGTAATCCGTGGAATGAGCACAAGGTGAGAGGACCTTCAGCCGCTAGGGTGAAAGAGTAAGAGCTCGTACCGTTCACTCGTGTGGGCTATGAACGCAAGGAAGCGCGTCACATCAGCGTCGACTCCGTCACGAAACAGAAGAGGACTCGCATTGTCGTCTTCCATTTCTTGCACCAACGATTCAAGTCGAGAGCAAATGGTCTCTCGTGGAAGATCAGCGTGGAGCTTCTGGGCGACGACGTATCTTTCGGAGCTGGCAGGTCGACTAGTCTAGACCAACGAGAACGATACATGGCCAAAGGTCAGTGGAATATCCGTCCAATGGAGCAAGACATGTCTCCGTACCACAGGTTTGACGATGGTGAGCTCTTCAAAGCACTGATGAAGGAGCCACATCAGTTGCAACATCAGAGGCGACGTCAACTCGAAGGTCTTGCACAGGAAGGAGCCGCCAACACGAAGCACAGAAAACGCGGTCAGCGCCTCTGCGAGAACGAGCCGTGCCATCATCGACTCCTACGTATAACTGTAGAGTGAGTAACTGTTAACGTGAGTCAGACGACTGTGTGTCCTCCTCGTACCTGGTTACTGTGATCTCTTGCATCTGGGAAGCCCCCGTCCGCCACGACGAGACGCGCCCCATTGGGATGAACCTTCCGCAGTTCATCACGGAAGCTGTGGATATTGGCGACCTTGTACAAGTCGCCTGTGCCGTCGGCACCATAGCAGATCTGAAAGCGTGATGAGCTCTTGGTCCCTTCGTCGTCCGTGTCTTCACCACCAACTTTCCAGTCACACCACTCCATCCCCTTGAGTGAGATTCCGAATCCTGTCACTGGGGGAGCACTATCATGGGCCTCTTGACTGCCCGTCCGCCATAACAAATACTCAGAGAAGCCGCCAGGTCCTCCGCAGACGTCCGCAAACACAAACGGATCGGCGTCATCGCCTTCGTCTCGATGCTGCTGCGTCCACTGGAAGATGGAGTCGAGGTTCGCCACCTTCATAGCTGATCTGTTGATGAAGCGGTGGCGTCCGATGGCTTCGTACGGATTCGCACGGCATCGAGCATGCGCAAACGCCTTCGGATCCAGTTCTCCAAACCTGCAGTATCACAACGTCACATGTAGCCATGCGTCAGAAATATACGGCCGATGTGGATCACCTCATAGTGACATTACCTCGCTTTAGTGGCGCGTAGCTCCTCCAGCAGCTCATGCGACGAAAATGGCAATGCCCACGGCAGCGTGGCGCCATCCGCACGCGGCTCCTGCGTACTCTCAGCATCTCCACCGTCGAGTAGCGTCTTCAACTTTTCCTTCATCATTCGCACGCCGCTTTTCGTGAGCAGCGCGACTCCACGTGGAGAGATCCGCAGTGCCGACGCCACTGCCTCGTCCAGAGCCAATGGCTCGACCTCTGTGCCGGGCACCACGTCATGGAGGTCTCCTCGTCCTTCAACCTTCGTATCACTGCGCCCAGTGGCTTCTCTCCATGACTTTCTGCTGTTGTTGTTGTGTCTCATGCGCTTACGGGGCCTCCCGAACGACGCAAACCCCATCAGCGCCTGGAGATCCTTCTCACTACCGCCTTCCATCTCGCCCTCCAGAATCGGAAAATGAACATTGACTTCGTACGATTCGGTGTGCACACACGCACAAACCCATTGCTATATTACGCCAATTGCTCTATTCTGTGGTCCGCCTGGTCCCACTCTCGTCCCTCTCACGTTCACACGCTCGTCTCCTGGACACTCGTCGCGGTGTTTCGTCGGCTCGAGTTGCTCTCGACGTCGGCACTCGACGTCGCCGTCGCACGCTGCATGGCCACGCGGTGATGGACCGAGTCCAGCTCCGCCTCGAGCTGCAGCTCACGCGCCACGCTCTCGCTCAGAAGCTGCTCCAGGTACTTGATGCGGCTCTGGTCCGGCGCCATTTGGATCGCCTCGCGGATGTTGCGGCCCTGCGCGCGCTGGCGAGTGCGCTCTTCGGCGCCGCGCCGGTGCTGCTCCAGGATCTTGTCGTCGTAGTCGTACACAGTCTCCAGCCGCCCGGCGTCGTCGAAGTCGTGGTTGCCGTATTCTTCTTCGTTGATCATGGGCGAGTGCTCGGCCGACATCGACATCCGAAGCTCCAGCTCGTCGTCGTCGCTCATGTCGGAGCAGTCCGACAGAGCCGTCGAGCGGATCCGCATCTCGTCGAAGTCGTGGATCTCGTCAATGTCGAGCCGCAGCGCCCTATCTACCAAGTCGAACTCGCCGCGGTGGACAGCTCCGTCGTCGTCGTCCAGCTCGTCCTCGACAGGCTCCATGAACTCCATGTAGTCCGGGTGGCTCTCTGGGTCCCAGCGGAAGAACATGGCGTCCCACAGCACGACTCGCTTGAGGTTGGCACGAGGGTACAGCACGCGGTTCGTCGCGCGGTACATGGGGTTCTTGTACGACGCCGGGTTCTCGAGCACGGGCGTCCACACGGACTCGGTCCGCTCCCACAGCTTCTCCAAGATGCGTTCGCGCTCCGTGTTGAAGAGGAACGTACCGTAGAGTCCCGAGATGAGTGCGTCGGCGATGTGAAGCAGCAGCTTCTCGTTAAACTCGAAGGCCGTTGGGAACTGGCGCGTCATCTGCCACACACAGTCCAAGAACTGAAGCATCACAGGCGAGCGCTCGTTCGGTTGGTCCGTTGCATCCTTGCCGGCACCAATGCGATCTGCAAACTTGTGGCCGAACGAGCACCACTCCTTCTCAACAAGCACGGCGAATCCGCGAATCGTGCGGTAGTGCGGGTCCAGAATGAGCTGCGCCAAGCCAACGAGCTGTGGTGTGCGGTCCCAGCCGTCGCTACAGTGAACGAGCACCGAGGCGCCGTCTTCGTGGAGCACTTCCGCGACGCGTCGCGCACCAGAGAGGACGCGCATCACGTGCTTCAGCCATCTCGTGTCTGTGGAATAATACATCAGGGTTAGTTCCAACGTCTCGCCGTTACATAGCTGTACTGTCAGCGTCACGTACTCTCAAGACGGTTGTGGTAATGCTTGTCACCATCGTCGACGGCGTTCGGGCTCACAAGCGCTACAATAGCAGAATACACAGAACAGATTAGTCACTTGCCCAATACCAGTTACACGATTCGTGCAACGCTTTCTCCGTACCTTTGAGAGCGTCGAGCGATTCACGCATCTTGTGGATGTTGGCGATGTTCATGAATTCGATGTTGGCGTTGTCGTAGTGCTGCGAGTTCTCCACGCCCTTGCCCTTGAGACGGTTGCCCTTGGTCGCGATAGGCTTGCGGGCGTCGATAATGTGAAGCGGAGGCGACTCACCACTGCTGCTCTTGTTGGCGGAATCACGGTACGCCTTCAGCAGTATCCGGTCGGGCTCGGAGCGGTTTCCTGCCATGCCGTAGTTGGGCTGCGACGACCGCGCGAGCACACACTTGTTCACTGGATGCCGCCACACGACCACAGGCAAGCGAGCGCGCGAGCGGAAGCGGGCCGACTGCACGAGCTGCTCCTCGGTCATGAGCGACGGCACGATCATGAGCTGCGGGTACGTCGGACTGAAGCGGAACTTGGAGTTCTTGAGCAGTCGCCACGTGATCAGGTTTGGGTCCCCGTTCTTGCGGCCGTGGGCGTCCGTTCCTCTCAAGAAGCCGAGTCGCTGGTACTCGGCCACTGGCGAGTACAGCAGCCATCCGTCTTCCTTTTGACGAGGCCGCGCCATGAGCCGCGCCTTCTTCTGCGCGTAGAACTCGAACGCAAACAGCGACGAGATCTGGCTCGGCGAGCGCATGCGCTGGATGAGTGCGTTGAGCCAGCGGAAGTCGGGCGTGGACGGCAACTGGTCAAAGCCCTTCTTCTTTGTGTACGCGTCGTGCATCGCCAGTCGGATCGTGCGCAGGTCCTTACACGACAGCAGCAGCATGAGTCCGTCGCGCGTGATCACATCAATGGCGGCGAGCGGCACTTCGAACGAGCCAAACTTCCACGACGAGTCGTACGGCGAGAACGCGATACGGTAGTTGGTGATCTTAAGCACGCCCTGCACAGCACGGTCGCTCTGGGACATCACCACCAAGTGCGTGACGCGCTGGACGTGTTCCGACACGACTTCGCCAGGCAACGCCGCAAAGTTGTCGGTCATGACCGAGTCCCTCGCCCACACGCGCGACGAATCCATGGACGCGACTGTGCCTTCGTCCGACAAAACCGAGGTCTCGGTGGCGCGGAACGGCAGGTTGATGGTCTTCTTGGTCATGACCTTGCCTTGCTCGAGCGCCTCCATGAAGTTGTTGCGCTCCTCCGTGCTCAGAAAGTTGATCTTCTTGGTCAGCGACGTCGTGTTGGTCTGGATCTTGAGGTGCATGCCCAGTCGTGACTGCGGCTTAGCTGTGACTGCGGCACACGAGTAGTTCTCGCGGGTCTCGTGGGCCGAGCCGAAGCTGATGATGCGCGCCTCGACGTCTACAGCGAGCTGCATCGACGCCTTCTTGCTGCCCAGCTTGTGGAACACGTTGTCGGTCTTGAGCACCGTGAAGTTGAACAGCGTGATGTCCGAGCGAGGCGCGGGCGCCACGTCTCCTCTGCTGTTCAGGCCGAAGAGATTCGAGTGCGACGACTTGCTGCGGCCGTTCTCGGCCATGTAGTTCGACTCCTGCGTCCACTCCGAGCTCGTGGTCGACGTCATGGTCGAGCGCGCGTTGAACGGTGTCGACGCGGCCTCGTCCAGCGTACCCAGGTTACCCGCGTACGAGCCAAACGAGTTACGGTGGCCGCGCTCTGCGTCCACGCGCGGAATCTCCATCGTGATCTTCGGCGACGACGATAGACTGCTGCCGCTGCCGCCCAGCGAGCTGCTGCTTCCCTGCTTGCCCATGGTCGCTGGCGTTGGCGCACCCGTCGTGTTGTTGGCGTTCCCGGTGGACAAGTGGCCTAACGTGAGCTCGCTTTCGCGCTCGAGATACAGGCTCTGGTTGAACGTCTCGCGGCTGTCGTTGCGCACATGGCCGCGGCCGCCCTTCTCCCTGTACGCGGCCTTGGCGGCGGCGCTCTTCACGGCGGCGTTCAGACTCGCAGCGGCCTGTGCGTTTGGGTGTTGGGCACCGGTTGAACTCGCGGCTTCGCCGTCTGGATCGCGGCCAATGAGCTTCCACGCCTGCAGCGTGGCCTGGCCGGCGTGGAACAGGTTCTTCTCGGCCATGAGCAGCTTGTCCAGCGTCGCGCTGTCCATCGTCGACTGGTGCTGCGCCAAATACCGCTCATCCTTCTCGTTGCCTGCCGCGGCATTCTCCTGGTCCGCCATATCGTTGGATTTGTTGGTAGTTGCGTCGAGACTAAACGCGTCAAAGTTGGTGTTGGCGTGGGCGTTTGGACCAACTGCCGGTCGCAAATACGGGGACGCGTCTAAGCAGTCGCGTGGTCTAAGAGCCGGCGAGTTAGACTCGGGACGGGGGGTGGTCTTGCTCGTCGAGTCCTGGAAGACCGCCACCCGATTACCTCCGTGAAGCGCGTGCGAATACGTGGTGGATACTGGAAGCTCCTCGTCAAAGGGGTAGATAGATGTCGTGGTGAGACCTTGCCTCTCCCTCTCCCTCTCTCCCTGTTGACGCACTCAGTCAGTTCGTCGCTCTCGCAGTGTTCTCACTCTCTTCCGCGGCTCGCCTTCGTGTCGAAGTCCGAGCCAACGTGTCTTGGAAGTCTGTCAGTCTGTCGCTCCCGGTCAACTCACGTCGCGATGAAGAAAAATATCGGGTCGAGCGGCCTGCGTGACAAAACGTGACCAAGTGGAACTGTCTTTCCAGATGGATTTGTCGTCGTGCTACTTCACAGTCCAAAACGTATTTTATCCAATAGAAAGAGCTGACCGAAATGGTTTGGGCGCATGATTGGAGGGCTGACTCTGCCATCTCCAGATTTCATCGCAAAGGGGTGCCAGTCTGGTCTGGAGGAATCCAACTTCAGACCAAAAAGACAACCGAGTAAACGAGACCCCCATCCCTAAGCGACGCTCAAGGTGGGAAGCATTGACTTGGTTTCTGGGATAATGCTCCCGGTGTGACTTGCTCGGCGAAAAGTGAAGGGGAGTAGCTTTCGCAAGATTCGCCGATAATTCAGTTTGAGTCTGGGATACACTGGAGCCTCTGTTGAACCTGTGAGAATGAAAGCCAACGGGGCAAGGGTTACCCAAACAGTTGACTCGGGTGTTGGTCAGGGAAAGGGGGAAAAGTGGTCCTCACGCTTGAAGTAACGCTAATTTCCACGTACGAAGTGAGCGACGCTCACTGAGCGTCATAGCTATCGTAGTGAGTTCTGATTGGTTGATGCACTCAAGACAAACACATTTTACCCAATCATTCAACAGAAAAGCGTAAATATCATCGACCACAATTACACAAAAGTATTCACCGGCTCAACTGCAGACGTCAAGAGATCCTCTCGCGAATGTCAGGTTTGCCATGCTTGCAGTATGGGCAATGCTTGCCTGGCAAGGAATCGGGAGAGCTCTGTTCCTCCAGAGTGAGCGGACTGCGTCATGTGAAGCACGCCACCTCGCTTCCCTCCTTCAGCTCGGGAGTCAGCGCCACGCGGTCGTCAAAAATGTAGCAGTCGCCTTTGTAATGCGCGCCGCCGACGCGCTCAAAGTACTGGAGGATGCCGCCGTCAAGCTGGTAGACCGCCTTGCGTCCGTCTTTCAGTAGCGTGTATGCAGCCTTCTCGCAACGCACGCCACCAGTGCAGAACATGACCACGGGCTTGTCTTTCGGCACGTTTTTCAGCTGCTCGGTCACGGCGGATGGAAACGCACGAAAGCTCTTGATGTTGAGGTCGACAGCCTTCTCAAACGTGCCTAGTCGCACTTCGTAGTCGTTTCTGCGGTGGTAACATCGCAACTTGCGTGAGAATGCAGCCAGCGCCATGCCTGGTAGAGTGGTAGGAGCGGAAGTACTCACCTGGTATCGAGAATGACCATTTCCCGGTCCTCGTCCATCCACGATTTGAACTCTTCCGGGGTGATGTGGTTGGCGAGGCCATCCACTGCAGGCTTCACTGTCGGATCACCCATGGAGATGACCTCTTTCTTCAACTTGACTAGCAGGCGCGGAAGCGTGAGTCGTTCGGAGAACGAGTCTTTGAAGACCATCGTCTGCAGATCCACATGCAGCCCGCGAAGCGCCGTCTTCATGGTATCAATCGCCTTTGGCGTGCCGCTAAGTCGGATGTTCACGCCTTCCTCCGACAGCAAGACTGTCCCGCGGATCTCCTCGTCTCCATCAGCCGTCGCGCGCGTCGCATCCTCCAGCAGCTTCGTCTTCAATGCCGGCAGCGCATCCGCGGGAAACACGCAGAACCCATACGCTGACGAGTTCACGATCGTCTGCCCCTTCCCCTTTGTGTGCACTTCCGCTGGTGATCTGTGGATGGCTCCATCCGCCGCCATTGAGCCGCCCGCATGATGCGCGCCGGTCGTCATTTTCGCCACGAGTGGCATTGTGACGCCATTCACAATCGACAGACCATCATTCTGTCTATAGAAACCATACAAGACCAAAAACTTTCAAGCAACCTTCGCGCAACATTTGTCGACCTTCAACTCGTTCACGCAACATCCATGATCGCGCATTTCTCAAAGCAGCCTCTAGAAAACCCCGAAGAGCTCCTGACGAAAATGCGCGAGTGGATGGTGACGCCCAGCGTGATGGTGGACGAGGCGCGGTTGCTGCACAACGTCCACCACATGCAGCAGCTCGCTCTGGCCAACCACGTGCAATTGCGACCGCATGTGAAGACCCACAAGACGCTGGAGATCGCGGCGATGCAGCTGCAGAACGGCGCGTGTGGTATCACGGTGTCCAAGCCGACAGAGGCGCTCAAATTCTTCCACAGTGGGCTCAAGGGGCTCAAGAGCATCCTGCTGGCGTACCCCGTGGTGCAGATGGCTAAGGTCAGTAAGCTGCTGGTTGCGGCGGAGCAGTTCGGCATTGAACTGCGGATCACCGTGGACTCGGACCAAGGACTGGACGCCGTGGAGAAGGCGTCCATCGCGTGCGACTACAACCCCAAGGTGCTGCTCCACATCGACGTTGGCTACCACCGCGTGGGGCTCGAGGAGCACGATCCGCGGCTGCTCGAGTTTGCACAGCGCATCCACAAGTCGACGCACTTGGAGTTTGAAGGCATCTTGTCCCACGCCGGTACGTGTGCGGGGTGTTTATTGATTGTCTATTATCCAGCAAGTTCTGATAAGGTGTTTGCCTGTAGGTCACGCGTATGCGTGCACGACGGTGGCAGAGTGTGCGACGATCGCGGAGCAGGAGCGTCAGATCATGGTCCGCATCAAGGACGAGATCGAAGCGGTGAGCGAGTCTCGTACAAGAAGTTCTGGACAGTGGTACTGATGCTGTGTGTTCTGTGTTGTGTGTGGTGGATACAGCATGGAATTCCAGTTCCTACCGTGTCATGTGGGAGCACGCTCACGGAGCTCGCGCGCAAGGACTTCCACGGCATCACGGAGGTCAGCACCTCGCTCTTTCAGCATTGAAGATGACTCTGAAATGACTCACTCTGTGGATGGTGTTGTAGATCCGTCCTGGAAACTACGTGTTCATGGACCGCACGCCCGTTCGCATCGGTCTGACGACGATCAAGGACGTGTCGCTCGCTGTGCTCGTCACAGTCGTTAGCGCCAACTCGCACTACTTCATCGTCGACTCGGGATCCAAGGTGCTCAGCTCCGACGCGTACGTACCTGTCTACTTCTACATAGTATTCACGACCATGACTGATATCTGATACTGTACTCTGTTGTAGCCCACGCACGGGGTCTCCGGATGAGTTTGGTGCCCAGTGCTACGGCCTGGCGTTTCTCGAGAAGGACTTTGAGCTGCTGGAGAAAGAGCCAACGTCGAACAAGTGGACGTCGCGCGAGGGCAAAGAGCTCTTGTGCTGGGAAGTCAAGAAGCTATCGGAAGAACACGGCTGGATCAAGCAGGCGGAGGGTATCCCGGCTCCTACTATCGGCCAGAAGATGGTGATTCTGCCCAACCATTCGTGCGTCGTCTCGAACCTCACGGACCAGCTCTACGTCCAGGGCTCAGGAGCCAAGGTATGGAAGACGGTGTCGCGTGGATGCACGCAGTAGGTTTTTCATTGTAAGATCTTTTTGTGCAATTAAAACCACGCAATCGGCACGTCTCGCAGCTGTTTCTGGATCTGTTCGTCCTGCTGCAAGGCCTGTATCAGCGTCTCTGCATCAGCTGGAAGGGTTGATGGTTGCGTGGGGTCTTTGGCTCGGAATTTGTTCAGCATCTGCGCTGTCGCCGTCTCGATCATGGCGACTTCCCGCTCGTGCGTCGCCATGTACTTAGCGAACTCGTCTGTCTGGCGATGCGACTCGTGGAGCGACGTCGCCCATTCATTGCCATGGTACAGCTTTGCGAGATGGCGGCGGAAACTCGAGCGAACGATCTTCTCCAGCACCTGCAGCTTGTATTCGGACGGCGGCTGCTTGGTCTGGTAGTGGTTCGCGCTGGCGGCACGCGTCTCGCTAGTCGGACTTGAGTAGATCCACGTCGTGAGACAGAAGCGCGGCTTGGTCGCAGGCAGCACGCGGTGGAGCATTTGCTGCGAGGAGAACAACACGAGCTGACTGTCCAATGGGGGCACGACGACAGGCTCTTGGCTTCGTGGGAACGGGTACAACACGATCTCGCCGCCGTCGCCCTCCGTCCATTGCTCATTCAGATACAGCACCGCTGTGATGCACTTGCCGTCGTCGCCGTACGAATCGAAATGCATGGGGAAGCACCCGCCGTGGCCTTGATTGTATTGCACCTTCACCATGTACCCACTGAGCTCCAGCCACGACGGCGTGACGCGCTCAATCGCCTGGAACACTTGCTGCGAGTCGAAAAACCACTCGAGCGTCGGCACTTGCTGGCGGATCTCCGGCAGCACGAGCTCTGTTTCGAGGATGTGGTGCTTCTCCAGCAGCGTGGGCTTCTGCTCGCCCTGAATCATGATGTGCGTTGAGTTCGCGTACATTTGCTTGGTCTCATGGAGATAAATCATCTCCTCACGCAGCATTTTCGTGAATTGCGGCGGAAACGCGTTCGGAATCACACAGAACCCGTCGTTTAACAGCGCTTCTCCGACTGCCGGTGTCACCAGCGACTGCCAATGGGAACTAGTGGCGTTCAAAAGCGATTCACTTGGTCGCGGAAGCGTCGCCATCGTCCTATGAGACACACAAAGAAGGCGCCGCCGCAGGACGCGGCTCCATGCTTGCGATCCTCTCATTTCCCCGAATCAATTGGAGCTCTTCGTCAGTCACAAACAAGAAAGACCATCACTCTTTTGCAATAATTATTGGGAAAGGACAGATATTGCCACCAATCAGAGTAATTGGCGCCAAACTGAGAGGAATCCATCCACTCCAATTATTGTGGGTTGACCACTGATCGATCCAGAATGGCAGCGCCGCCACGGAAGAGCTACGCGGCCAATGTCCACGTGCCCTGCGCCATCGCCGAGCGCGCATTGCTCCGCGATATGATGTGCGTGCTTCGTGCTTATTGTGTAGCTGCGTGGAGTGACAATAGTTGATCAATCGCCTGCTTCATGAGCAGCTACGCGGCCTGTCCGAGCTGC
Organism: Pythium coloratum; assembly: GCA_023337545.1. NCBI lineage: Eukaryota > Oomycota > Peronosporomycetes > Pythiales > Pythiaceae > Pythium > Pythium coloratum. Next base: position 61,500 of record JAADXE010000022.1, read on the forward strand.
CAGACGTCGCTGAACGCGGCGCTGCAACGCGTGGCGCTTGGCTGTGAAGACGTGACGTGCGCATCGTGCGGCACTAGCGTCAAGACGGACGCGGTCGCGTACAAGTACAGGCTCAAGCTCACGCTGCTCATCGACATGGACGTGCGGGACGCCATGCTCTTCGATGAGGTCGCTCAGTCACTCATGGGCACGCCCGCCGCCACGCTACGGAAGGTACGCGGCCTGCATCAATCACACTTGTCTGATGGATTGGTGGTGATTTTGAAAACGATGTGGTGCATTGGTTGTAGCTGTTGACGCAGTACCCGTCGCTACCGTCGCTGCTGGAGGAGCTGCTGCTCGGGCTGCGCGTGTCCTTCAGCTACCAGCCAGCGCAGAACCGACAGAACGCCGACAACAAGTACCAGCGCGACCTCAAAGTGCTGTCCATCCGGCCTCTCGTGCCGGCGCTGCTGCCTAAGCCGCTTGTGAGTCTCGCGATGGCGAATCTCACGCGCGAATACGCCAAGAGACCGCGAGATGGCGACGAATAAACCCCATATCCAGCGTATCCACAGGATCCAACAAGCCCAGCAGTCGCTATGGCAGGTTTCCAAAACGGACCAGTCGCTACGGCAGGTTCCATAACGGTCCACGGCCGCCGACCTTGAAGATTGTATGGGCGGCGTCCTTTCAAGATCCCCACTCACGCCGCTTCGCGTCCGTCGGTCTGTGCGTCCGTCCGTCGGCCTTTTGTTCTCTCTCTTTCTCTGTGTGTTTCTAGTGCTCTGCTGCCGCACTTCCAGCGTAGCATTCGCCTCTTCCTCCCCAACAAACCTCCTGCAAAGCAAGCAATTGCATCCACGTAGTCGGCAACCATGGCGATGTTCAGTGCGCGTGGGCTCAACAACTTTATCAGCGAGATGCGTGCGTGTACGTCGCGGGACGAAGAGCAGAAGCGCGTGGACAAGGAACTGGCCAAGATGCGGCAGAAGTTCACGCAGACCACGACGCTCAACTCGTACGACAAGAAGAAGTACGCGTGGAAGATCATCTACATCTACATGCTCGGCTACGAGATCGACTTTGGCCACATGCAGGTCATCAACTTGGTCTCGGGCACCAAGTACTCGGAAAAGTGTCTCGGGTACCTCGGCTGCTCCATCCTGCTCAAGAGCTCGGACGAGCTCATGACGCTCGTGATCAACTGCATCCGCAATGATCTCAAGTCCCCCGAGGCCTGCAACCAGTGTCTCGCTCTGTGCTGCGTCGCCAACTTGGGCGGCACCGAGTTTTCCGAGGCGCTCGCCCCAGACGTCGTCCACTTGCTCATGAGCTCGAGCAGCATCGCGCACGTCCGCAAGAAGGCGGCGCTGTGTGCGCGTCGCATGCTGCCGCCCAACCCGGAGCTCATCCCGCTGGAGGATCTCGAGCCGCGTCTCCACACGCTCATGAGCGAGACGCACTTGGGTGTCGTGACTTCGGCTGCTGGTCTGCTGCAGACCGCTTTGTCGCTGCACCCGACGTCGTTCCGCTCGCTGATCGAGGTCTGCATCGCGCGGCTCACGCAGCTCGTGGTCCACAAGGCGTGTCCGCGGGACTACATGTACTACAACACGCCGGCGCCGTGGCTCCAGGTCAAGCTGCTGCGTCTGCTGCAGCAGTTTGGACCCATCGAGGACCAGTCGCTGAACGAAAAGCTCACGGACACGCTGCGTCGCGTGCTGTCGCGTCCGACGCCCGGCAAGGGCGCCAAGTACAACGCCGCGTACGCCGTGTTAATTGAGACCGTAAACCTCGTGATCGCGCAGGGCAAGAAGATCGCCGACCCCAAGCTCAAGGACATGGCGATCCAGATCCTGGCCAAGTTCATCTCCGTCTCGGAGCCCAACATCCGCTACATCGGCCTGGATTCCATGTACCGACTCGTGCGGCTCGAAGGGGACTCGGCCGCGATCAAGGAGCACAAGAACACTGTGCTTTTCTCGCTCAAAGACGCCGACAACTCGGTGCGTCGCCGTGCGCTGGATCTGCTTTTCTCGATCTGTGACTCGGACAACGCGCTCGAGATCGTCGGTGAGCTGGTCAACTACTTGGCGATCGCAGAGGGTCCCATCCGCGAAGAGATCGTGCTCAAGGCCGCGATTTTGGCAGAGAAATACGCCAAGAACCTACGCTGGTACGTGGACACGGTGCTCCAGCTCATCACGATCGCCGGCTCGCAGGTGCCCGACGACGTGTGGCATCGTGTCGTGCAGATCGTGACCAACAAGGAAGAGCTCCAGAAGTACACGGCGCAGGTCATGTTCCGTGCGCTTGAGCCCAAGCACGTGGACGAGACCACGTGCAAGTTTGGCGCGTACGTGCTCGGCGAGTTCGGCTACTTGATCTGTGAGGAGCCCGACAGCTCAAGCGAGCAGCAGTTTGAGGTGCTCCACAAGCACTACATCTTGGCGAGTGTGCCCACCAAGTGTCTGCTGCTCACGGCGTTTGTCAAGATGGAGAACCTGTTTGAAGAGATCCGTCCGCGCGTGCTCGAGGTCTTCAAGAAGTCGATGACCAACATGGACTTGGAGATCCAGCAGCGAGCCTGCGAGTACTTGGGACTCCACGAGGTCAGCGACGAGATCATGAAGCGCGTGCTCGAGCCCATGCCCATCTTCCCAGAGAACCGCGAGTCCGCTCTCACAGTGAGGCTCCGCAACCAGCAAAAGGCCGCCAACAACACCGAAGGCGGCGACGGAAGCACCGAGTCTCGTACAGGATCCCGTGGAGCTACGCGCGTGGAGGTGGAGGAGAAGGAAGTGGACTTGCTGTCGCTGGATTCGCCTGAAAAGGGCAAGTCCGGCGGAGGCTACGCCGGCTCCGAGTCGATCCGTGGACCCAACCCGGTCTCTGAGCTTGCCGACGTCTTTGGCGGTGGTGGCTCTTCGTCGGGAGGTGGCGGTATCGACCCCGCGCTGGAGCCAAAGCTCAAGGAGTGGATGCGTACCTTGCTGCTCGCGCCACAGGGTGTTCTGTTTGAGAACGACCTGATCCAGGTCGGCGTCAAGCACGAGTACCGTGGCTCGCAGGGCCGTATCGGCTTCTTCATTGGCAACAAGACCAACGACACGCTCAGCAACTTCAAGATCCAGGTGGACCAGAGCCCAGCGTTCCGTCTGCAGGCGGAGGAGGTGCCGCCCACAGTCGCTGGCAAGCAGCAGGTCAAACAGTCGATCATGATCGAGTCCATGACGCCGTTCGTGACGCCGCCAGGGCTCAAGATCTCGTTCTCGCGAAACGGCGCGAGCCACTCGTACCCGCTCACGCTTCCGTGCCACGCCGTGTCGTTCCTTGAGCCTGTGAAGCTCAGCGGCGAGGACTTTATGAAGCGCTGGGGTGCGCTCGAAGGCCAGGACCGCGAGCAGCAGGAGGTCGTGGTGTCCTCGCAGAAGATGGACTTGGCCCAGACCAAGAAGTGGTTAACGGAGACCATCAAGTTCGCGCAGGCCGATGTGAGACCGAGACCTTTCCCAGTTGCTGATATTTTGTCGAGCAGTCTCTGATGTTGTGTGTCTGTTTGATTGACTGATTGATTGTAGGGCATTGATGCTGCGGGTAACTCGGTCACCGTCGCTGGAACGTACCGCACGGGCACGCCAGCCCCCACAGGCGACAAGATCTCGGTCGGCGTACTGGCGCGGGTCGAAGCCAACCCGGCGGCCAACTCGTACCGCATCACCGTGCGTGCCGTCCACAAGGACGTGAGTCTCGCGGTCAAGAACGCGCTCAAGCTGATCCTCGCGTAGGCCGTCAAACACCTCGCCCTTCTACTGTTTTCTCTCCCATCTCTTCACCAGTAGCAGTCCACAGAGCTCTGTGTCGGTCCATTCTTCATTTATTTTCCATACACAACAACAATAACATCAAACAACCATGTTTGCAATGCAAACTGCGATTCTGTATTATAAACATGTCTATCTCCGCACGATGGCTTTGCTTCGCGACGGCGCGCCGTGGGTCTTGCCGCGGATGTTGCCCTTGCCACGCTTCGTTCGTTCCTTGGACTGGACCTTGACGCCACGCGACCGCGCTTTGCGCTGCTCTTCCTTGCGGATCTTGTTTTCGCCCAGCAGTTCGTCCTTGGCGTACTTGTTGACACCCTTGGTCGACGGCATGAGACGCGGCTTCTTGCCGTGGCGGTAGTCCAGACGCTTGCCGTCGCCGCCTTCGTCCTCGCCTTCCTCGCCGCCCGTGAACACGCGCTTGTGGTTGCGCTGCTGCCACTTCTTGTACAACTCGCCCGTCAGGTGCTTCTTCTTGACCACGGCACCGCTTTCGTTGCGGCGCTTGATCGCACCGGACGCCGTGATCTCGCTGACCGCCGTCTTGACGAACTTCTTCTTGCGTGTGTCCCAGTGGAGCACGCGACGCTTCTTGTTCATCTCGGCCGTCTCGTCCGGGTTCACGTCCAGCACAGCCTCCTCCATGCGCGAGTCCTGGTAGGCGTTCGAGCCACCGTCCGCGCCCTTGGACAGGAACTCCTCGGTCACGTAGTCGCCGGCCTTCATGTAGCCGATGTAGTTGTCCTTGTCCTTGAATCGGCTCTTCGAGTCGTCGCCGTCCTCACGCACGATCTCCGTCTTCTCGTCACCCGACTCGGTGTCGTCGTCACCACCAGCGGCTCCGTTGCCCAGCGCCTTGGCTTCCTTGGCCGCAGCGAGCTGCTTCAGGATATCCTCCTCCTTCTCGCCTGCCGCCAAGCGCTTCTTGAGCTGCTTGCGCTCAAACTTGGACAGGAAAACCGTCTTCTTCTTTGGCTGCTCGTCCTCCGCCATGGCTTCGTCTCCGTCTTCGGCTGGAGCCGACGGCTCCGTGACCTTCTTCTCGTACTTGAAGTCGTCGTCGTCGTCGCCCTTCAGATGCGCGTACTCGTCATCTTCTTCCTTCTCCGACTTTTTCTTGACGATGATCTTCTCGTGGAGCTTGCGCTTCTTCTTCATCATGATCAGCGTGGGCGCCGTCTTCTTGAGCGACTGCGCGCCCGTCGAGACCTCAAAGATAGTCTGCTGCGGACGGAAACTCTGCAGCGACTCAATGTACGCGACCTTGTCGGCCTTGGTCTCGCTCTGCACGTACTCGGCCAAGAAGAACGGGTGCACCTTGGTTGTGTGGAGCTCCTTGGCACGCTTGATCGAGAGCTTGGACGGATCCGCTCGCGTGCGCGCGTACATCTTGTAGGCGTTGTCACAGACCTTGACAAGCGGCTGCACGGACGCGTTGTGGAGCAGCGTGTCGGCCGTGTGCTCGGTCTCTTGGTCGATGAGCTCGTTCGGGAACGCGCCGTAGTGGATGTCCGGCACGGTCATGGTCTCGAGCGAGTACGCCTTGGCCTTGAGCGGCGACGAGTCCTCCAGTCGACGACCAATGTACAAGTGAAGATCCACCATGTACGGCGTCTCGTCCGGGTCCACAAAGTTGAACGCCGCGCCGCTGCGTCCGGCACGAGCCGCACGACCGACACGGTGGACAAACAGCTTGGCGGTCGGTGGGAACGAGTAGTTGAACACGTTGTTCAGCAACGGGATATCGATACCACGGGCGGCGACGTCCGTCACGATCAGCAGGTTGGTCTTCTTGGCACGGAACTTGCCAATGTTGATCTTACGCGAGGCCTGGTCCATGTCACCGTACACGAGCGACGACTCGATGTGGTTCGCCTTGAGCAGCTCATGCAGGAACTCGACGTGGTGGCGCGTGGCCGCGAACACGATGGTCTGGTCGTCCTTCGGGATGAACTCGCGCACCATGTACAGGAACAGCGCCGGCTTGTCAGCCGAGCGCACGGTGAAGAACGTCATCTTGAGGTTCTCCGAGATCTTGTTCTCCACGTCCAGACGGATGAGCTCTGGGTCATTGAGACCCGCTCGCGCAAAGCTCACAAGGGCCTTCGGAAGCGTCGCTGAGAACAGCAGCGTCTGGCGACTCGTGGGCATCGTCTTGAGCACTTCCTCCAATTGCTCGGCAAAGCCCATCTCGAACAGGCGATCGGCTTCGTCAAAGACCACGTACTCGACGACCTTGAGGTTGAAATCCGGGATCTCCTGCAAGTGGTGCATGAGACGACCAGGCGTCGCGACGATCACATCCGGGTTGGACGCGATCATCTCGAACTGCGCCTCCATGCCTTCACCACCGACGATCAGCGAGATCTTGATGCCCGTGAACTTGGCCAGCGACTTGGCAAAGCGCAGCGTCTGCACGGCCAGCTCTCGCGTGGGCGACAGCACGACGGCACGCACACCGATCTTGGTCGAGTGCTCCTTCAGCTTTTCGAGCATCGGGATCAAGAACGCGGCCGTCTTACCACTACCGGTACGCGCCATGGCCACGACGTCGCGTCCCGACAGCACGATGGGCAGCGTCTTTCGCTGGATGGGCGTGGGCACCTTGTAGCCCATGGCGAAGACGCCACGGAACACCGCGGGGCTCAACCCGAGGTTCTGGAAGCCGCCGACGCCGGCGCCTTTCCCGTTACTCTTGCCATGGAGAGTGCCGCCGCCTCCGACGCCGCCGACGCCACCGCCGCCAGCCTTGCTCTTGGCCTTGCTGCTCTTGATCAGATCGTCCGCCGCCATGGTGTCGTCCGTGTCTTCTCGCCGCAATGGATTGGATGGAGCTTTCCGTGTCCAAAAGGTCATGGCCTTTTTGGAAGCGAGTCAACCAGCCAACCAACCGATGCATTCGATGATTGGCGGAAATATGTGAAAAGTATTCAATGATTGGATGAAATGAAACCAAATAGTGTGGACCACGTGAGGAATGGCTACATTCGAAGAGCTCCCAAATCAAAAATCAAAAAGAGCAATGGATTGGGAAAATGCAGGCGGCGACGTTGACGATGAAGGCGACTGGGCAGCACGATACGACGAGGATGTCGAACCAAGTAACGATGGATACAACGGCGGTGATGAAGAGCTAGTCGACCTTGAAGATACAGTCTCGAACAAGGCCGTACATGAGCCGCAACCGGCGGTGCTTGGCGACCAGTGCCCCATTTGCCTCCACGCCCTCGAAGACCCTGTGATGATCCAGGGCTGCTTCCACGTGTACTGCTACTCCTGCATTGCAAACTGGGTGCATAACCTCGCGCTGCATGGCGTCCGCACGCCGACGTGTCCACTGTGCAAGCGCATCTTCACTCGCGCGTACGCCGACGTCATGTCCGAGACGGAGTACCAAGTCGTCTCCTTCGACGGCAGTGGCTCTGGAAGAAGGCAGCTGAATCCACAAGCTGACGCCCTGCTGCGGCGGTCAATGATCTACCGGAAGCGCATGCGGATCGTGCGAGTAAACGGCGTGTATGTACGCGACTTCACACTGGAGACCGCCCCGAGACCCGTCAAGACACTCAAGCGCGAGTACGAGCAATGGATGGAGCGAGAGCTTCGCGCATGCGTCGGCCCGGGCATCGACCTCACTGTGTTTATCGCCTTAATCGAGTCGGTGCTTGGCTCTCCAGTGAAGAAGACCGTGTCTTGGAAGGAGTTGGAGATGACGCTGGAGCCGTTTTTTCTAGAAGATACGTCCATTTTCGTGCGTGAGCTGTCGCTCTTCCTGAGCTCGCGCCTGAATATGCACGCGTACGATAACGCTCTTGAGTACTGCTGCTCTAGCGGCTCTCAATCGTGCAGTATCGAATCGTGCTGTGGGAATACAGTATAGTGTTTTATTGTGTGTTTAGTGCATTTCCCCAGTGTCCTTGTGCTCATCCATAGGGCTTTTACTTCTTGCCCAGCACGAGTGCGAGCAGCGCCATGCGCACGTACATGCCGTTCTCCATTTGGCGAAAGTACGCGGCGCGCGGATCGGCATCCACTTCCTCCGAGATCTCTCCGACACGCGGCAGTGGGTGCATGATCACCATGTTCGCCTTGGCCGTCACGATCGTCGCCGGCGTGATGATGAAGCTGTCCTTGACGGCGTTGTACTCGTCCTCCGACTCGAAGCGCTCCTTCTGCACGCGCGTGACGTACAGCACGTCGCTCTGCGCGATCACCGAGTCCAGGTCGGCCGTCTCGTGCTGCACGACGCCCTTTGCCGCCAGCTCATCAAAGATGTAGCGCGGCATCTTGAGGCTCTCAGGCGACACGTAGTTGATCGAGACGCCAAACAAAGCCAGCAGCTTGGACAGCGAGTGCACGGTGCGTCCGTTCTTGAGGTCGCCGACCATCGTGACCACCTTGCCGTGGAGATCGCTCGTGCCCAGCTCGTTGTAGATCGTGTACAGATCCAGCAGCGCCTGCGTCGGGTGCTCGCCGATGCCGTCGCCGGCGTTCAGCACTGGCTTGCTTGTGGCAGCCGCCGCGATCGCCGCTGTGCCCTTCACTGGGTGGCGCAGCACGATCGCGTCGGCGTAGCACGCCATGCAGCGGATCGTGTCCGACAGCGTCTCGCCTTTCTTGACCGACGACGAGCTCTCATTCACCGACACCACGAGACCGCCCAGACGCAGCATCGCCGACTGGAACGAGCAGCTCGTGCGCGTGGACGGCTCGTAGAACACGCTGGCCAGCAGCTTGCCCTTGAGCAGATCCGTGGCGCCCGTGCTCTTGACGATGGCCTTCATCTCGTCGGCCACGCGCAGCACGCGCTTGGCGCTCTCCACGCCGAACTGCTCCACCGAGAGGATGTCCTCGCCCTCCCACTGGGCCACGCCGGGCTTCGCATCCAGAGTCGCCATTGTTATTGTCGTGAGTCCTTTCTCGAGTTTGTAGCTGTCCGAATGCAATGGATACGACGACAGGCGTGTGCGGTACCACACGCCCAACGACTGATCCAAACATGAAACGCATCTCCATTGACTGTCACTATCTGCACGCCCAAAATCATAGTCACTATATCGAGAGGAAACACTGTGACTCTTCGACAAAGTACGCCTTTCGAATCCTTGGAGCCTGTGGACCGCGCACTTTGCGAAGAAGCCCCAAGGTGCGACCAGCTCCAAACTTCCTCGTCTGTCGGTCGATATCTGAGACGAAAATGGCCGACTCGACCTCGTCTTCCCCGGCGCCAGCAGGCGTGGCGGTGGGCATCCCAGGCGCCGTGTCTGTGGGTACGACGTCTCCGCAAGCCCAGGCGCAGACGCAGACGCCTGACAGCAAGGCCAAGACCAAGCAGGGCGCCGGCAAACGGCTCAATGACAAGCAGCGCGTGGAGATCATCCAGCTCTCGGAGAACTCCAAGATCTCCAAGCGCCAACTCGCCGACAAGTACGGAGTCAGTGAGGCCGCGATCCGCAAGCTGCTACTCAAGAAGGATGACTTCCTGCAGCGGTACTACGACACGCCCGAGGAGATCCGCGACCAACGGCTGCGCGGCAAGACCCAGCGGCTCAGCCACGACCCGCTCACGGCCGTGTACGGCGCAGGCGGTGCCGGGGTGGGCGTCGGTCTCGGTCTCCACGCGAGAGATAGCGGTGTCCACCCACTGACGATCGGTGCGGGGGCTGGCTCGTTGGCGATGAACCCCAAGAGCCTGTACCCTCCGGATGAGCCGTGGAAGCAGGGGCTCAACATCTTGGGCGGTAAGGTCACGCCGTTCATGAAGAACTTTGTCCAGAGCAAGCCACAGCGCGAGGCTGCTGCCGCTGCGGACGCGACAGCCACTGACGCGTTGGCGGAAGGCGCCGCTGTTGCGGCGGCTGAAGGTGCGAGTGCCGATGATTTGGAAGGCGCGACTGTGGATCCAGACCAGCCACTGCCGAGCCACGTCGACTGGCTGGGCTTCGCGCGCATGCTGCGCGACATCCGCCGTGCGTTCCACCGCTACCCGGAGACCGGCTACCAAGAGTTCAACACACAGGCGTTCATCCGCCGCTTCTGCGAGAACTCGCTGCGGATCCCGGGCAAGAACGTACGAGCTGTTGCTGGCACAGGGCTGGTGGTCGACGTGTGCTACGAGAACGCGACGATCTCACCTAATGACAAGCGCAAGCTTCCTGTGCTGGCGTTCCGTGCCGACATGGACGCGCTGCCGATCGAAGAGATGAACGACCATTTGCCGTACTGCTCCACGCAGAAGAAGAACCGCAAGGACGTCCGCAAGCGCAAGAAGCGCAAGACCGTGGGCAGTGGCTCCGTTGCGACTGGCACTGACGACTCGGCGGGCTCCGCCGACGCTGTGGACGATGCGGCGTCGTTGGTGGCAGCTCCTATCGACGTGGACGGCGAGTCGACGCGTGATGAGGACATGGAGCTGCCCGTGGACGTGTCCGTGTTGGCGTCCCATTCATCAGGTGAAGCTGACGACCACGACCTCGACGACGGAAGCAGCGGAACCACCTCGCCTGCCGCGCACATGTGCGGCCACGACGGCCACATGGTCATGGTACTCGGCCTGCTTGCGCTGGTCGTGCGTCAGGCTCACTTGCTGCCTCGTGATACATTCGTACGGTTCATCTTCCAGCCAGCGGAGGAAGGTCCTGGCGGTGCCGAGAAGATGATCGAAGAGGGCGTGCTGCAGGACGTCGACGAAGTCTACGGTCTCCACAACGCGCCGTTCCCACTGTACAGCGTCCACGTGCGTCCAGGCCCCGTGATGGCCCACGAGGTCGAGTTCTGGATCGACATCAACGGCGTCGGCGGGCACGGCTCGGCGCCGCAGAACTGCACGGACTCGATCCTGGCCGGCTCCATGGTCGTGCAGGCCATCCAGTCGATCGTGAGCCGCTCGCTGTCGCCCATTGAAAGCGCAGTCGTGTCCGTCACGCAGTTCCGCGGCGGCGACACCAACAACGTGATCCCCGCCAAGGTCCACTTGGCCGGCACGATCCGCGACTTCGACCTGGCTGTCGCTGAGAAGATCAAGCAGCGCATGGAGCAGATCGTCCACTCGACGTGTCTGGCGGCCGGGGCCACGGCGCAGGTCACGTTCAAGGACAGCTACCCGCCAGTCGTGAACCCGTACGAAGAAACGCGGCTCGTGCAGCAGGTCTCGATCGACACGGGGCTGTTCGTCAGCGAGGACGGTCTGCCGCTCATGGCGTCGGAGGACTTCTCGTACTTTTTGCGTGAACGCAAGGGCTGCTTCTTCTTCTTGGGTACAAAGGAGGATGGCGACGAGGACAAGACGCGCGCATTGCACTCGAACGAGTTCGACTTCAACGACAAGGCGATCCCATTGGGCATCCGCGTGTTCCTGGGCGTGCTGCAGAGCCGCCTGCAGTGCCAGTTGCTGAACGTGGAGGATTTGCAGGACTTCCAGGTCGCCATGGAGCGGATCGTCGGCTGAGGCCACGGCGCAGGCATGAGCATGATCGTGTGATCGCCAGCGGCCGCTCGGTCGCTGCGTTGCACGAGAGCATGATATGCCTGCGGAGAAACAATCCTTCGACCATTCCGACGCCATGAGGGCTCAAGGAATGACAATGAGAGAGAGCAAGAGAGAGAGTGAGAGTGAGGATACATGGTATAGGAAGGACTGGATGTTGCATGTACAGTCAGTATCGCCATTAAGCGCACCCTGATACATACAAATCCCAAGGTAATTGAATCCCAAATCGCTTTTGCGACTACCTTGCTATTATGATCGTTTTGCCGGAATATCGAATATAACAAGTCCGTCAGATGACACCCGCGCTTAATAGCGAAACAGACTGTAATACCCCTGTGCGTCATGATGGGGAGCAACCAGCGGAAACCTACTTAGATAACGACATTTTGGCGAACTGACTTCTAAAACGGTTGGCTTGGCTATGTGCTGGTGGCTAGTTCGTCGCGTTGTGCTTGGAAATCAGCTGTTGACATGCCGCTCATATTTTGGCGGACGGAACTCCAGATCTCTCTGGACGGCCGCCCCAGTCTCTTGGGTCTAAAATTCAGGGAATCCAGCGACTGCGACGGCTCACGCTTCATGCGTTTGCCCAGCAGGGCGTTTAGTTGACGAGGCACCACAGCTGGCGCATGGCCCAACCCAAGGAAACCCAGACCAACCCAAAACAAAAACTGCCAACAACTTGAGGAGAGCGGGCAGTGCCATCTTGTTCAGCCATTACGACAGCGACAACCCTGAGATTTCTCAGTTTCCAATGCAGCACGCAAGCGGATTGTTACCGCATCCGCTCTCAAGTTGCCAACAACATGTTTGGTTGAATGGTTGTGGAGACGTGGAGTCTGTGTTGCGCGGTTGTTGGCAACGCAACGCGTCCAACTTGACGAGGCAAGTTTTAGTCCGATGCCCCAACCTTCGCGTGGTTCGCTCAAGACTTCAGTCCAGCAAACCCAAACACAAAACCGACCAACATCCAACAGACAGCCGATGATTTCATTCCATCCACCCACAGTTGTCCCCCCAGATGTCGCCGAGCTCTGACTTCTACCCCCAACCCCTCCCGCCTGCCTCTTCGTGCGTGCGTCCGGTTGTTGCCGCAGTCCAGCAAACCCGAGCAATCCAGGTTGCTCGGCTCTGCCGGCCGAGGATAGGATGGCGTCCATCCCGTCCGGGGTTCAGGATCCAGAGACGACCATTTCCGGAAGTGCCTCCAAGTAAACACCCTCGACGAGAAAGTACACCGACGATTATGAAGATCCTTAGTGTGCTCCGTACGACGCTGCTCGTGGCCGCTGTGCTCGGCATGTGCGCCGCTGACGCCAAGAAACACAAGCTCTGTGACGCCGATGGCCACGTCGTGCCAGCGCCAACGCCAGCGCAGTCCAACAACAACGTCGCCAAGAAGGAGTCGGCCACGGTCACCACGCCAGTGATCGTGCCGACGGCCACGCCTGCGCCTTCAAAGGCGAAGATCCAGGTGGCGAACGACGCTGACGCCGACGACGACAACGACGACGACGATGAGAACGACGATGCTCCGGTCGCGCCGAGTGCCCCAATCTCGCCTGCGGCTCCAGGCCCAGCGTCCCCTGCCGCTCCTGCTGCTCCTGCCGCCCCTGCCGCTCCAGCTACCACCCAGGCTCCTGCTCCAGCTCCAGCACCGGCCGGAGGCGCCGCGACCAACGCTGGCTCCGTCAAGGGCTCGTTCGCGTACAAGGGTAAGAACGCCGGTGGTCCAGGCACGTACCAAATGGTCACGGACGTCGGCCAGTGCTCCAAGACGCCGCACGCCATGAGCAACCCAGTCTCGCCGCTGGATGACGACCTCACGCTCGTCTTCCGTGGCCCAATGACGATCCACAACATTGCCATCTTCGACGGCTCGAGCGGCTCGTGGAACAAGGTCTCGTCGTACGCCAAGGGCGGCGCGACCACCAACATGGTGTTCATGAACAACCGCAACGTCGACTACAGCGGTGCGTCGTCGCCACAGGGCTTCTCGACCGCCGACGGCAAGGGCAAGGCCGGCACCCCTGTGCAGTTCGCTGGCGAGCTCGCGCAGGCTTCCAGCCCAAACTCCAACTCGATCTACGCCGACGAGAAGACCGGCGCTGAGGTCAACATCTTCCAGGACAAGAAGTGTGGCCAGGGTGCCGACTGCAAGGGCTACTACGACAAGGACGGCACGGCGTACGCCGGCTGGGGTGGTGCCAAGAAGATCTTCGTGACCAAGGTCCAGATGCCGAACGGCGGCTCGCCAAACCTGCCTGCGATCTGGGCGCTGAACGGCCAGATCGTGCGCTCGGGCCAGTACGGCTGCAACTGCCGTGGCATGGGCAAGGGCGGAGGCTGCGGTGAGCTCGACATCGCCGAGGTGCTGGAGAAGGACACGAGCGTCGTGGCCACGCACTACTACTACTACGAGGACGGCACGGGTCACGACTCGTGGGGCAAGCGTCCAACGAGCGCGCCGGCGACCTACATCACGGTCATCGACGAGAGCTACGGCGTCAAGGTGCTCGAGGTCGGCGGCGACGACTTCGACTTCAGCGCCGGCTCGCTCTCGGGCGACGTCGTGAGCAAGTGGCTCAGCGCCTAAGTGTAGACGATCTCTGGTCTCAATTTTGGACACCGTACTGTACGTAGTAAAAGAAGCCCGCAACACCACTAAATGCAAAGCGAGGACTGTTGTTTTACTCCATTTGTTTACTACTGTCCCGTGTCATTTCAACGCTGAGCTACCGGTACAGTAAGAAGATGCACAGTTTTCACGCTCAGGTGATGGCCGAGAAGTCGATGACGATCTTGGACTTGTCGGTGTGGTGCTGACGGTACTCGACGCCCGCCATGTCGAGGAGGCGGCGCGAAGCGACCATCTTCCAACTGTAATAACACAGGCCACAGGTGAGCTACTGAGCCACGAGATACTACAGAGACATAGAGGCAGAGAGAGACGTACTCGTCGTGGTACTTGTCCGAGAGGAACACGATGTGCTTGATACCAGACTGGATGATGAGCTTGGCACACTCGTTGCACGGGAACAACGCCACGTAGATCTACACACACAAACACGTCAGAAACCTAACGCGTCTTACTAGGGAAGAGTGGCAGCGCCAACGCACCGTGCAGTTCTTGAGGTCGGATGAGTTCTTGTTGAGGATGGCGTTCATCTCGGCATGGCACACGAACTGCCACACAGACACAAGACAGAAAAGTCAGTCTTGGTCGAGGTAGAGGCTGAGAAAGGCGGGTTGAATCGTACAGGGTACTTGGTGTCGAGCGGGTCGCCTGACGCACTCTCGCGAGCCCACGGAAGCGTCTCGTCACTGCAGCCGTTGGGGAAGCCGTTGTAGCCGATGCCCACGATCTTCTTCTCCTCGTTCACGATGCTAGCAGATCAACACAGATGTCAGCTGCTGTAGGATCAGACTAGTAATCACACCGAACTTTTGCGTACCAGGCTCCAACTTGGGTCGACGGATCTACAGTTCGCAAGCACCCGAGTATGAGTGAGAAGAGTGGTCATGAGTACAGCAGTGAGAGGTGTTGGACAAACGTACCTTTGGATCGCATGGCACTGAGAAAGGCGACGCTCATGAAGTAGTCGTCCCACGAAATGTAGTCCGTGCGCTTCTTGACAACACCATTGGCAGCCGCGTACGCCGACGCTGGAGCCGCCGCTGGAGCCGCCGCTGGAGCCGCCGCAGCTCGTTTCCGACGCCCCGCTGGTGCAGCAGGAGCTGCTGGCGGCGTCGCAGGCGACTCTTCCGCCTGCTCGCTCTTCTCCTGGACGTCCGTGTCCGCTGCTGCGCTCGCACGGCGCTTCTTTCGGCCGCTGGCGACCGCTGCTACTGCAGTATGCAGTGAGAACGTGCTACCTGGCACGGCACCGGCCTTGCTCTGCTTGGCGGCCTTGGCACCGGCAGCCGTAGCGCCTGCTTTAGGAGACAGCGGCGGCGTCATCTGCATCTCGTCCGCGCACTCGAGCAGCCAGTCAGGGTGCTTGAGCATCACGTGCTGCTTGAGATTCGTGTAGCCATGCTTGAGGCTCTGGATGCGGACCTTGCCGCAGCGGCAGCGGAAGTGCGGCAGGTCCTCGTCGGCATCCTCGGGGGCTTCCACCTGCGTGTAGAAGCGCTCCTTGATCTTGCGGCCTGAGAGCTTCATCTCCGTCCACAGCGCAGAGGTCGCCGCAATCGTCGCGGACGCCGCCATTTTCTGGAATTATTGGGAGGAATTGTTGGACCCCTTCGTGGAAAAAGGCGCCGCCAATTTGTCCCTCCACACAATATTTTCTATTTTCCACCAATTAGAAGCGGCTACACTTGATTTTCAGCCAATTATTGTAGAGTGATTGAAGGGTATTGGATTTCTGATTGATGGCATGATTCCATCAGTCAGTCTCCGACTGATTGAACTCCTCGCGCAACCATCGTTGGCTTCGACGAATATTTCCTTCATGGTATCTCTACTGTATTGTGTCTTCGGTGCTCGCCGTGGCGGTTAAGTGTACATGGTCTGCGGGGCCACTTCAGAAGGACATGTTCTTGTGCGCGTGGATGTCGTCAGGGTTAAATACGAGCGAGCTCTTGAGCCCAAGCAGCGACGTGATGATCTTGAACTTGGCTCGGATCGTGAGCAGCTTATGCAGAATGTCGTCGTCCATGATGTTCTGCAACATTAAAAGATCGTCAGTGATGCAACCACGAGGCTATTGCCACTGCTCAACAGTGCAGTTGGCCATCAACATCAACACGCACCTCGAGTTCAAACGCTTCGACCAGAGCACCAAAGGAATTGATCGACTTGGATGCACGGTCACTTCAATACGACAGCAATACAAGGCGCGGATGTTAGATCAGTATTGCGCAGATCATTCGACAGAACTCAGCCGAAGCAGGACTAGCATTCCCACGCACCTGATCTTCTGCTGGTGGATCTCGCTGGCCATCATCATCTTCCACGTCGCGTAGCACCCTCGGTAGAACCCGATCTCGCTGCCGACTTCGGTGCCTTTGATCACGCTGTGGTCGTTCATCAATCATTCACAAGCAACTCCATCAATCAGCAGAGCTCCACACGACGCATCGATGCACACGCCACGTACCCAAGCTCGCGGCCTTCTTCCACGCCCAGCTTCTTGCCATGCTCGAGACCGATCTCCTCGCCCTCAGCAATGAGCTGCTCCTCCCAGCCAGAGATCTCGTCGAACGCGTCGCTGATGTCCATTGCTCTTTCGCGTTTTGATTGATCGATCCGTTCGAATCGCCAACACCAACTTAGACCATCACTCCATCAATCACCTAACAGTTACGAACATGGATATTCAGACAAACGTTATCAACCAACTCATCTACCAGATGGCTACATCTGCTGCCTTTCTCACCCTCGACAGCTTCGGCCACCAGCCACGCTCAACCTTTACGATGTTCCGACCTTCCATCGATCTCCAAGCTTGATGGATGGTCGCACACCACGCAAGATCGGCCTACTCTTCCTACACGACACCGGACGAGACCGAGTGGTGGGAGCCGTAGCCTGAGTAGCCCGATCCGGACTTGGTGCTGGTGATGAGCCCCGTGAACTCGTTGATCTCAGGTAGCGAGTCCTGGTGCGCAGGCGGCGCGTGGTGGTCTTCCGTTCGGCCCTGGTGGAATGAGAACGACTCCCGCTCGAGCTCAGGCTTGTCCGATTTGTTCGAGACTGGCTGCTTGTTGTGGGAAGTGGGGGCCGACCGCGGGGCAGCGTGAGTGTTCTTGCTCCACGTTGCCGACTCGTGGCCTCGCTGTGTGAACGTCACTGGCAACGACTTGCCGCCAGATACAAAGTAGTACTGGCTACGAACCAGCACTGTGAGTTCTTCTTCGATGTGGAGAAGGCGAGCCTCCAAGTCGATGTCGTTGGCATCCAAGCCGAACGGGTTCTCAATCTCCATGGCGACTTGGTCGGCTGTGAAGAGGAACAAGCCCCAGACGAAAACCCACACCGGCGTGTAGAGCTCCGAGCGTGGTACGATCACGAACGTGTACAGTGCCATGTACGCCACGATGAGGAATTGCAGATACTGCATGTAGTTGAACGGGATGGGGACGTTCGCGATGTTGAACACCGTCGTGTAGAGTGTAGGAAGCTGGGCGATCTTAAGCTGGAGCGTGTTGGCGTTGACGGGGCTCATGTGGCCTCGACGCGCAGCCACGTCGACGAGACGCTTCAGCCAGAGCTCCACGATCGTAGCACGGAGCTTGTGTGGCGTGCGCTGTGCCACCGCATGAAAGGATTCCTTGTGGACGGTCTTCTTCGGGCGTTCCGAGCCGCACGCGTACAACTCGTCGTACTCGCTCTCTGTGAGCACTGCCGAGTCCTTCATCTTGTCAATACCATCACGGCCGCGGCAGTCGTGGAACACGATCGCAATGTACAGGAACACGAGGCGACGCAGCTCAGTGAAGAACGTACACTTCTCCAGTACATCCCGCGGGATCCCCTGGCTCTTGGCTTCAATAACCTCTCGGTCTTCGTCTCCACTGGACTCGGTGCTGCTGAGGGGGCTGCTAGGCGATGACTGTAGCACTGTGGTGCTCACGTACGCGCAGCCTGACGAGACGATGCCACGCGCGACTTCGGACAGCGCACTCGTCGCGACGACGCCTTCACGCCAGTGTTGGAACGCCGAGTTCATGCGGAACGAGATCGTAAGGCCGATGAACGTGTTGAAGACCGTGAGCGTGTCCACAAACGCCGTGCTCTCGCGCGTCGCCACCACGAACGGGTAGTATTTGTTTGCCACGGCGACGCACAGTGCGAACAACGCCATGGTCAGCGCACGCATGGGCGCCGGGCCATTCAACGCAGAGCCATGCCAGCGGAACAGAATGGAGAGGAGATTGCCCGTGTTGTAGTAGATCATGACCGCCAACGAGGTTTGCCTGTGGGCTTGGCTGGATCTCTGAAACTGGCGACTCGACTCAAGAGAGGTCGACGCGAAAAGAAACTGGTTGGCAAGCCAGAAGCCATGAGATCAGGACGACCAGCAGGAAGGTGAAGAAGAAGATGAACGCCCAAGAGACAGAGGATTGGCACTGTCGCTTAGAAGAGCAGCTGCCCTGTTCAAGGATGACGAGGAAACAGCGGCAGAGACCGAGGCAACTGGTCTCGTGTGTCAACTTCGAGTTGAGATCAGACTCAGATTCTGAGATGGTATTTTTGAAGCGAATATTTTATCCTCAGATTTGATGGCAGTGAAGAGGGGTGGCACAATCCAGATGTTTACCTTTGATTGATGTTTACTTCTCGGGAAAGATTTGGCGGCAACATGCTGCAACGAGCGCTGGCGAGAGAGAATGTGGACGAGCGTCCGCGGGCACTGCTGGAGTCTAGCGGCATCCGCAGCTACCGCCAAATGATCCAACGTCCTCTATGGGACGTCGCGCATGCAGCCGATGTCTCGGTCGAGGAAATGACCGTGAGGAAGACAACGTACGCGAACTATGTAAACACTCCCGTCTGACAGCGTTTGCATCGCCATGCTTAGCAAATGATGGCAAAGGTCTCCACACGCCTCGCTCCAAAGAGCCGCACGGTTGGATATATATGCCACGGACGCATGTTTGTTTGATGTTGAACTCTGTTGATCTTGATGCATCTCATGTAGGCATTCGACATGTTCTTAGAGTCTGTGAATCGGCCGATGATGCTGCGCTCTGGGCTTCCGCTTGTCGACGCCGCTCTGTGCGGAGGACTCCACTGTGGAGCCATCCACGAGGTACAGCGAATGAATTGTCAAACAACAAAATCACTTCTTGCGAGTGATTCACAGTGATCTTTGGTAGTTTGCTGGGTCGTCGGGCATCGGGAAAACACAATTGGCTATGACGATGGCCGTGCGATGCGCGCTCGAGTACCCAAATCACCGCGTTATCTACTTCGATACAGAGCGAGGCTTCAGCGCCAAGCGGTACGCTTTCCAGTGATGAAGAGCTGTAGGATTGTATTGATGGAACGTATTGGCAGTGTGCACCAGATCACCCGCGAGCGCATGCACCTTCGCCTTGAACCCGAGTCCCTAGACGACAGTGTGGCTGAACTGCTCCAGCGTATCATTGTTCACCGAGTCGACTCGCTGTCTGCTTTCCTCCAGAGGTACGTCAGCACGTGGGGGGTGTTTGATGTGAAGTTCCTGTCTGATTGATGGATTGATGGATTGATTGATTGATGTTGTGTAGCTTACAGGAACTCGAAGGCGAAGTTACGAACCACCATGTCAAGCTGATCATCGTGGATTCGATTGCTGCGCCGCTGGTCAAGGCCCACGAGCTCACATTCGCCCAGCGTGAGCGTCACACGCAGCGGATCGCCCGTCAACTCAAGTGGGTACTGCTTGTGTCTCGGTGATACAGAACAACGCGTGTTGACGGACGCGTCTTTTCTATTGCAGATACATCGGCGACGTCCATCAATCATTCATCGTCGTGACGAACCGAGCATCAACCGTCGATACGGAATGTACGAATGGATACCTCGGAACGTGATCACCGTCGGCCATCACTGATGTTACGCTGTGTTTGATGCAGTCACCTCGTTTACGAAGCCGCTGCTGGGGGAGACGTGGGCTCACTGCGTCACCTCCCGGGTACGAAGAGCTCACTTAGGACACTCTATCATCTACGTCTTCTCACTCGCCTTCTGTGTAGTTTGTGCTCGAGCGCCACGCTGCCTCACGGGTCATCACGCTCGTCAAGTGCCCGTCGTCCGACCACGTCGTCCAGCCCTTTACGATCACTGAGCGTGGCTTGGAGCCGCTGGAAAAGCCGACGCTGGGACGCCATCGTGACGACGAACACGACGAGGACAACGCGTTTGACATCCACGACGACGTGCTGCGTGAGCTGGATCTGGACGGACTGCCCACAGTGGATCCATCCAGCACACTGCGATCCACACAGCAAAGTCAGGACGAAGACACTGGTGGAGAGGAAGAGAAAGAGGAAGAGGAAGAGGAAGAGGAGACTGCGAGTGCTGAGGCCACGGCACCATACACAGCCACAGCACCGGCCACGGGGCTAATGCAGGACGACGACATCGTGGGCGACTCGGACTCGAACGATGAGAGCGGAGACAGTGATGCTGAGAACGAACGATGGCTGTGATTTGTTGTGGTCGTGTATCTACTCTAAAATGGAGCAGAAGATGGAATCTGTTGGGAATAATGCCATGGGAAGCAGCCATTGTTGCTCGGTGTATTTCATCAATCAAGAGCCCTGACTAACACGTCACCGGAAACTCAAGAGGCTTACGCCTTGAGCGCGAAGCGGCGCTTTGGGAAGTACGCCTCCTTCTTCTGCTGCTTGAGCGTCTTGAGGCCCTTCTCGTGAGCCGTAAGACGGCGACGGATGGCACGGGTCTTCTTGCGGCGCAGGTCCTGTGGCACGTACTTGGCGCTGCCGAGCGCCTCGCGGAGCTTCGACTTCTGGGTCTGGTTGTACACCGTCAACACACGGGCGATCGACTTGCGGGCGACCTTGATCTTAGCAAGCTTGGAGGCAGCGCCACCAATGGCCTTGGCGACACGGAGCTACTCATTCGAACCAACAGATAACCCAGTCAATAACCACATCTCTCCAGTGACTGCACAACTAGCACAAGCGTACCTGAGCGAGCTCCTGCTGGAGGTCGTCGAGCTGCGTGAGCAGCTCGTCCTTGGTCTTCGAGCGAAGTTCGTGAGCCTTGACCTTCTGAGCCACTGCGAGTTGCAAAGCGTTCACCATCAGTCACGCCGTCCCTTTGATTGCATCCACCACGACGCAACACGCCACACAGCAGCTCAGGCAACAAAAACCGCCAGGCAAACACAGTCGAGAGACACACGCCAACACCACGCCGCATCGAATCGAATCCGCCGCCTGTCCCGTTCGCCCTCTCCATCGCTTTTCACTGCATCCACTATCTCGAATCCCCCTTCAATCGACCTGTCCGGACGCCGCTTCTTCCTCCTCCGTCCGCACCGTAACCCGTCACTCGCCAGTCGCCACTACGCCGTCGAAATCTCCATTTCCGTCCCTCCAGTCAGTCGTCCTTTCTCGGCTTTTCTCGATCGCGTCTGCGTCGCTGGACATCGCGACTTCGACTGTAACTCGTGCTGTGTGTGTCTCTCATCATGCGCATTGCCTGGCAGTCGTCACGCACAAGCCGCCGCTGTCGCGCGCGTCTCCATATTCGCGCCACTCACCCATGGTTGTTCGTCTGTGTGAATTACTTCCCGTTGTGCGATTCCCACAAGCGCGCAGGAGGAGGCGATAGAGCTCTCCGCAACTACTGGTTGGCTGGACAGAATGCACCAGCGACTTCGCGCGACCTTCACGCAACCTCACCAAAGTACCCTCCGAACTCCCAATACAGGCACGCTCCAACACACTGCCCCATTGGCGCAGACCGCGCCAGCTCCAACCATGTGCGACCCAATCAGATCCCTTCCAGGGCTAGGGCAAATAGACTAAGGTACCTTCGAACAACCTCACAGCAGAGTGAGCCAATTGGGAGTGATGGTCGTGCTAGTTGAGTCCGCGATGTTTCATTGGACAAAACAGAGAATTTCCTTCGTGCGCACAAACGGGACTGTTTGAAGAGATCCCTTCCTTCTCAAAAGCTTCCGAAATTCGACTGTAAAACGAAAATGGACCCAAGATCGCCACGCGCGCGACTGCCTTTCCCCTGGACGCTGTGCGTCTCCATAGCGCTGCTGCTGGTGTTAACAGCCGCCGCTACGTCTAGCGCGTCACCGTCCCTCACGCCTGACGCGTCAGTCTTTGATCCGCTGCTCGTAGAGTCCTCCGGTGCGATGCTCCTCGAACACGCGACCGCCGGGATTCCGCCGGTTGACCGTGACTACGAGTTCCCTGACGACTTCCGCCTGGACGCGCCTTTCTCGCTGGAGCTGCACGCAGGAGAGTCCGTGCTGGTGCCTTTGGCGCCCATTCGTGACAAGCTTTTCTCCACGGAGGACGCCACTACGCAAGTCGCGATCGGATACGAGCTCAACACGTGCTCGGGCATGGTGCTCACGTACGTGGCCATGAACAACGGCAGCTTCCACCGCTTCTCGTCTGCCATGTACCAGTGCGCAACGCTCGTGAGCGCGAGTGAGCAGGAGCAGCAGCATCTCGACTTGTGTCCAGTCGTCCACGCCGACCGCGGCATCGCGCTGCGTCTGGATCCGCTGCAGGTCAAGGGCTTCATCCTGCGAGCCAAAGATGACGCGGACGTCGTCGCGCTGCTGCGGTCCACCAAGGCTGCAGGTGCGTACCAGCACGCCTTCTACGTGGACAGTCCAGGGCCGTCACCCTTCCGCGTGGTCAATGTGACCTACAGCACGCGCTCCACGCTGCTCTCCTTCGACTTGGCACGAACGTGGATGCCCAGCGCGTCTTCGGATTCGTCTGCAGGTTCTATTGGGGTATGTGATGGCTGTGAGTATGCCCTGTACGCTGAGATGGTGCCGCCTCTGAATGCCTCGGACGCACCGGAAGTTCTACGCCCTCCGCCACCGTACTGCGTGGGCCAGAACGCAGAGGTCAAGTACACGCTGTCCGTCAAGAATTCCTCCGGCTCACAGACGCAGCACGTGACGTTGCCCCGAGGCTTCGCTGACCAGTTCAGCACCAGTGGCGACTACCGCTTCGTGTTGGTCGTGTCGCTGCCGGCGTCTGTCAACAACGGCCACCCGGCGATGCTGTCATTCACGCCAACGCGCGTGAGCGTCACAGGTACGCTGTTCGTAGTCTGACCCTTCAGTGCCATACCTGCATGGATTCCTCACACTCTTTCGCTCTTGTCTTGCCAGCTCCAAGCCACTTCGTATCGAAATTCCTCCTTACGCTCGGCGTGCTGGCTGTCATCGCGTTCCTCTTCTTCGTTGCGGTCAAGTCGGAACTGCCACAGCGTCTGCTTGGCACGCAGGGCTCAGCAGACAAGTCACCACTGGACGATGATGAGTCGGTGCGACTGCTTGCACAGGCGATCGCAGACCAGGAGGCTGAAGACGCCCGGGACTTGGAGAGCTACGGCCAAGGTCGAGCCGACAGTGACGAAGAAACCAAGGAGGGTGACGGCGGTCGTAACTCCGAGTCGCTGCTCGACGTGATCCACAAGTCCAAGTCCCAGCAGGCCACGCCAGTTTCGTCGCCACGAAAGGCGCCTCCAGTCCACCTCGAAGGCTACCATGAGATCAACTAGATCCCAGCACCTTTAGCTGCTAGCGTATTCCCAGCAGCATTTGTTTATCATCCGTCTGCGTCTTCCTTCGCGGCATTCTCCTGTTGCGCCTTCGAGATCAAGAGCTGCAGCGTCTCCACTTTGAGCTTCAGCAGACGTTCGAAATTGACGCGAGCTTCTTTGAAGTCTTTAACTTCGATAGTCGGAGTCAGTTCGTTCACGATGTAGACTTGGCACTCGTCCGTCTTCTTGAAAAATGCCTTGGCGTTTGCCGCAAAAGCGTCGCTGTCTTGTAACTCGATCCACTCTAACAGTTGGACCACCAGCCAGCACTCTTTCGTGGATCGAGGGGCTGCCGAGCACGCTGTGAGGAAACGCTTAGCGTGCTTTCCACCAAACTGGGCGTCAGCGACGATCGTCTCTTGCCAAAAGCGAGCACAACACAGAGCTTCTGCCTCGACGCGCAGTCGACTGTGTAGCTCGCCGACATTGTCTGCTCGCTTGAGTGTCGCTGAAAGAGGAACGACAGCATGGCGACGCGAGGCGACGTGGGGCTTGTCGAGTGGCTGGTACGGATTCAGAAGCTGCACGAGCTTCCGCTTGGCGAGTGCCACGCGTTTGTCCACTCGGTCTCTCTCCTCTCCCTCCATTCCCTCGATCAGCATCATGGCTTTGGGCACATTGAACGTTCGCTTGTTGAGCACAACGTTCCAAAACTCCTCCTTCTGCTCAAACTTGTTAAACTCGACGACCCACGCGTACTGCACCACGTCGTGGAACTCGATTGTCTGCAGGTATAGCAGCTTGGCTCGGCGTGCCGTTGCTTCCACAACACGAGATAGTTTGCCTTGGAAGTCGAGCGTCGCGTCTCGTACAATAGCCATCGATGAAACGTGTGGCTGACGCAGGATCTCATCTTCATCGTATGGAAGAATGTCGTCCCACTTGACCACCACCGATCGATTGGCGAGCGGAAAAAACACGAGCACGTGGCCTGTGTTGAACAGATTCTGCGTCGACAGGATCGATCCGACGCAATCTTTCCAATAGACGGGTCCTCGCACGATCTTGACTTGCATACCGTACACGAGCCAGCTTCTCGCTGCCTTCTCCACTGCTGCACGCGCACGCTTCGTCCAACGCTTCTTTCGCTTCTTCTTTTTGCCAGCTTTGCCGGTCGTGCCTCCCGTTTTACTGGCCCTTTGGTCTTCCTCTTCTTCGTTGTTGCGATAGAAGAACAGTGTTCGCTTGATTTTGTCGATGCGCTGACGTTTCGCGTCGATTTCTTCCTGCGTGTCTGACTTCAGCTTTGGATTCAAACCAATGACTCCCTTGATCTTGTAGCCCCAAGACGATCGAATGCGTTCGTCTTTCATTCTCTGAGCCTTGGCTGCTATCGTCTGTCGAACCAGCTTCATGTACGCCTTGCCTCGTTGTCTCGTTTGAAACGAGCGCACCCACGCCTGGATTTTCGTCGCGCTCGCCTCGCGAAGCAAACGTTCTCGCTCTTCTGCTGCTCTTCGTATTTCGCGCTCGCGTCGCCTCTGATCGTGCAGCTTCTGAGCTTCCGTTTGACGCTTGCTCTCCGCCTTTTGCCGCAGAATCGAAAAGTAGCTGAGGCGATGGCACTGATGCGACTGCCGCTGGCCCTTGGCGTGGAACTTGGAAAGACACCGCTTGCAGAACACGTCTTCACACACGTCACACCTCCACTGCGCCACTTTGTCATCGCATTCAACACACGCCACGACCAGTCGACGGTATCGATGCTGGGCTTTGCTGGTCTTCGACGTGGTCTCTGCCTCGGCATCATCGTTGTCTTTGTCGTCGTCGTCCTTGTGCATGAACGGGAAACACACATCGCAGAAAGGAACCTTGCCGTCGCCGCAGTGCAGACACTCGCGTGTCGCCGTCTCCACTTTACAATGACTGCAAAACGCAATTGACCGCATTTCGTGCGCTCGAAATGCTGCTCGCTTATCATGGTCCCGTGAAAAGCAGATCGCGCACATTGCGTCCTCACATTCGACGCAGTACACACTCGCAGGTACTTTCTTGTACGGGTCGCTGGCCGATTCGTGGCGCTCACAGAACGCGTGGAACTCTTCGCCCGGAAACGGCAGTGGGATCATACGATTGCAGCGCACACCGCGCAGGAAGGCCGGCCGTCGGTTGTTGCGGACCAAGATTGAGCGATGCGTCTCGATGTGTTCAAATCGAACCGACTGGCCTTTGTAGTCGACGTACTCGATGAACATTTGCGCTAGTGTTGCCTTGAGGGTCGCTCGAAATCGGTAGACGCGGTAGTGTTTCTGTAGTACGCGAGCGGCCTGGCTTCGTCTTTGCTCGATCTTGTGCTTCCGGTAAATCACCACGAACTGGTGGTGACGCTCTTCGCCTGCAATCCGGTTCGCGAATCGCCGTAGAACATTAGCTGCCCACTCGAGTCGCTGCGTGCAAGACTCTTCCAGCAGCTTGCGGTATTTTCCATTGTGAAGCGTCGACGGCAGCACGAAGTCGTGCATGAAGCGAAGGAAATGCTCACGGTCTTGCTTGATCTTGCTCGTGTTGGTCGGTGACTCATTGCCAGCAATGGAAGTGGAAGCAACGGGTTGCTTGCCTGCTGAGTCAAACTTCTCTTCCCACACCATCGCCATGGCTTTGTTGAAGCGCTGGAACGGGATCGTACGCGACTTGGGCTCTTTCATCTTGGCGAAGATCAAGTCTGCAGTTTGTATCGGGAAGCTGCGCTGGTTGATGAAGTTCTTGGGCATGGCCTTGAGAAAACGAGCGAAATGCGAGTTGTCAATCTCAAACGAGTTGCCCGAGATGTCTCGATAGAGTTCCTGCCACACGCCATCGTAGCCTCGTCGCTTCCTGTTCTTCTTGGAGCTGTCCAGCTTGTATAACGAACGCTGGACGGACTTGATCTCGTCTTCATTTTCCAGTTCGATCGAGACTTCGTGGGCATTTTTTAGAATCTGGACGTTGAGATGGATGAAACTCTGAAGCAACAAATCGTCGTTCACTCGCTTCCGCGTGATCTTCATGAGCGCCAGACCCATGGCATGCTCCTCTGCCAGATACTGTTGCCGTCGGACAGCTTTGTACAGCCACATTTTGCCCATGGCATGTCGCCACGCTCGTTGGATTCGTCGAGCAGAGCTGTTCCGATGCTTCAGAATCTCCTGGTTACGACGAGTTCGATAGCGAGATTGCATTCGGATGATGGCCTTCAGCGCCGCCCGCATGCGGAACATTTCTCGCCGCGTCGTGAAGCCTCGCCACGCACTCTGGATCTTCGACGCGCTGCGATGTACCATCATGTGCCACGCCTTCCGCCGCCCCTGGATACCGCGAACGTGACGTTGGATACATGTTGCTGCTGCCTTACGCTTTCGAATCACCGCTCGGCGGGTCATCTCTCGCTCGCGAGCGTGCTCGTGCTTGACACGTCTTCGCAACCGTTTCCCACGCCACAGTGCCTGGAGCTTCGTAGCAGCAGCAATTTCCTGGGGCGACGGTCCTGTGTCCTTCTTGCCCGATTTGATAACCCCTTTCGGGGTCCACCCGTTCCAATTTGGCTTTGCCAGTTGTACTGGCAGTGCCAACCGAGACGCTTTCATCCGTTGGCGTCTCTCTGCAATGGCTGCTGCTTCAGCGTCTCGCTCGGCCTGACGTTGCTGTTGGACACGTCGTTTGCTTTGGCGGGCAAGATAACAGCGCCAAGCGCATTGGATCACGAGAACAGCCTTCGGTAGCGCCTGGCGATGCTTCTTGACCCAACGTCGTGCCTGTTGACCGCGATAGTGTGCCTGGACTTTGAGAATCTTGACCTTGTCACGATCAAACTGAGCCCGTCGCCTTCGTAATGCCGCTATTCGCCGTTGAATCCACGCCCGAAATGCTCGCTGGATCGCGATCACTGCGCCATATCGATGCCGCTCACGACTTCGAGCCGCTCGTTCCTTTTCTCGTTGCACTGCCGTACGCTCTACTTGTTTGATTTTCATCAGCAACCGTCTGCGGCGACGAGCGAGCAGGCCTCTCCCGTGGCGTTGGATCACTATGGCAGCTTTCCGGCGCTTTTCCTGACGTAGGTGGTGACGCAAAGCAAGCCACGCGGCTTGCTGATGGCGCCAGAATCGCTGGATACGACACGCCGCTAGCTCTCGTTGCTCTCGTTTCTCTCTCTTCTTTCTGGCACCGAAGCGACGAATAGTTCGTGTGATAGCTGCTGCACTCTTGTTTTCCTTGCTCGCTAGGAGTTGCAGCATAGCACGTTGTCGTCGCTGGAGCTCGGCTCGGAGACGACGACGGCTTGCCACCACCCGCACCGCCAACAATTGCCGCCACCAGCACTGGAGTGAAACCACCGCACGGCCTTCAACTGCTCTTCTCATCGTAGCTACAACGACTTTCCATTGCTGTATCGCCTGAACGACCAAGTTGTTCTTCAGCCGTTGGCCGACGCGGAACAGCAATGTAGCGGCACGTTGTTGAGCTGGTGATGCGAACTTTCCCAGTCCAAACTCGTAGATCACCTCGAGCGGGATCCACTGCTTGATTTCCTGAAGCGTCTGGTCCACACGGTCCTCAGCAGCACGCTCGTTCGCCTCAGTCGCGTGCTGGAGCTCGACTAGCTCGTAATGATCGTGTTTCAGCTTGGCTCGCACACCAGGAGGAAGCACCGGTGGTACGGAAAACGCCGACGGTTTGGGCTTGGGCGGGGAAACCTCGACTTGGATATGGAGTACGTTGACGTCTTCCAGCGCCATTTGAATCAGCTCTAGCCGTTGCTGGTGTGCGCTGGAGACTTGTCCTGCAAGAGCAGCTCGCTTTTTCCATGGCGACTTGAACATTTGCTGTCGCGCGGCGAGTACGCTGGCCGTTTGCTTATCAGGAGACAGCTTGGTCGCCATTTTGCGATGGCGAAAGCCCCGAGACACCGTCCGCACGCCGCTCTTTTCCTTGCCGACTCGTTGCAATGCCTTGTACATGGCGTGGCGCTCGTTTCCTTGCTCAGCGAGCCGTTCGAGTTCGTAAAGCGCTTTCATTTCTTCGGTTGTGAGCGCCGGAAGGCGAGCGAGACCTTCGCGGGTACGTGGAGAGACTGTGGATAGAACCGGCAGCACCAGCGACCGCGCAGCACCACTGGGGCCAACAGCGTCGTACGTTGCCTTGTCTGCGGCTTCGTCTTCTTCTTCTGCGTTGGCTGAGGGCGCGTCGAAGTTACTCTCGCTCTGCCTTTCTTCATCATCGTCCGGCTCGAGTTCATTGCCCTGCTCATACTCGTTTGCCATAGCTTCTCGCAGGATCTCATCCACTAAAAGCGGTTGGTTAAGATACTGCGCTAATGTCGGTTGTCGGGGCTTTGTAGTCGACGTCTTAGCGTTGACAATGGGCGGAAGCTGTGGCGAGTCGACCTGTTCGTCGTCTTCTTCTCTTGATCTCGGACGCTCCACAGCTCGTTTTTTCGCACGCTTGTCGGCACCCTTCGCTGCTAGACGACTGTGTGTAGCTTGGCTATCTTGGTGCGCGTTAAACGCGATACTGGGCTGTGGATTGTCGTCGTTTCCACTCAGCAAATGCGTCGATTGCTCCAACACGCGGCGCCATTTCTTGGGCTGGAACGCCATACACGAGCCCAATTCGGCTGCGAGATGCACGTATTCATTGACTTTTCCATCTTGGCCATCATTTTCATCCTGCCTGCTACGCAACGACGCTGTGGAGCGCATATTCCGTCACCGTTAGATCACCGCCCACCGGCCATGGTCATTTCATTTCCGTAGCGGTGATGTTGCAGTGTGTCGCTTCGTCACTAAGTACGTATGGTTACGCCTAGCGTAACCATGGATCGCTAGGTTCGATTTCTCGTTAAGTACGTTTTCGATATTTCAGCCAATCATATGTGAGTGTAGCTTTCCCCAATCTCGAAAAGGCGCCAAGCAAATCCACATTCGGATCCGGCAATGCACATGTGGCTGCTGCACGCACTGCTCGCGCTCATAGTGTCGCTGGTAGCATCACTAGTGGCGCATATTGATGGCTTCCGCATCTTATCATCAACTACTGACCCAGTGGCTGCGACGCGCGCTGCGTTTGAGCCGTACGTGAAAGGCGGCGTCGGCTACTTCGGTGATCCTGCGAATCCGGATCCCGAACGAGTCAACGAAGGCGCGCCGTTCTCACCAGACAGACCTCGACTATACCTCTTTGGCTCTCCAAAACGTACGTTGAATCAAGTTGCTAGACTCCTGCTCGACGAATAGTGATGAGCTGAGGTGATGATACAGAGAACTGCCCTGGCATGGTCGGCCCGATCAATGAGGAAGAGTACTACTGCCGCGGACGCGAGTACGGGTACTGTGATCGCCGAAGCGGGTTATGCGTTTGCAACCAAGGTTACACGGGGCTCGACTGCACAGACTGCAAGCCGTCGTACTTCAAGAAGGGTAACCTCTGCTACACCAAGAGTACGCCTGTCACTTGCTTGAACTACGCAAGCCGCAAACCTTTCTGACCAACTGTGTATCACTGTTACGCTAGAGAGCTGTCCGAAAGATTGTTCGCAGGCTGGCGTGTGCGACTACGAGACTGGGACGTGCACGTGCGCGTTGAACCGCGGAGGTTTGGACTGTGCGCAAGTGTTTTGCAACTTCGACGCCAAGTGCACGAGCTGCACGGCCTCGACCTGCCTCAGTTGCATCGAAGGTTACTTCGTCGAGCCCACGAACCAAACTTGCGGTACGATACCTTGCTTCTTTATCTCAACTCTTCGATCATGTCCTCACTGACTCGCATTGGCTAGTCTCCTGCAAGAAATACGACCCACGGTGTCTCGTGTGCAACTCGAATCGGTGCCTTCAGTGTGCAGATCCTTTGTTGAACTCCGTTCGGCGCAGCGGCGTACGCAAGGTGGACGATCCTCTGCCGTTTGACGAGCTCACGCGCGAATTTTCATTGAAATTCTCGTACGGAAGCCAAGATCCACGCGTTTTCGACGAAGCTGAGGTGTTTGAGCTGCTGCCTGTGTCACCAACGCCGAAATACTTAAACGAAAGCAGTGTGAGCTGTGTCCAGGGTCAGCGGTTTGACGCCTCGTGGGTATGCCAGTCAAGTCCAGTGAGCCATCGCGTGTGTGGACACGCAGGTGTGTTCTCCTTCACTGCGCCAGTGTATTCCGTGCCGGAGGCCGCACAGAACATCACGCTGACGGTACAACGAAGTGGCGGCGGCATGGGCGAGGCATCCGTTGTGTACGACGTACAGCACATCACGACCAAGGATCAAGACGTGTCGCCCACAGCATTCTATACGAGTTCACAAGTGCTGCAGTTTGCCAGCGGAGTCGTCAACATGTCGTTCCTGCTGACGATCCACGATGACCACATTGTCGACGGCGACAAAGCCTTCCGCGTCGTGCTGCGTTCTCCAAGTGACGGTAGCACGCTGGGCAATCAGCGTGAAGCCTTTGTGACCATCCTCGACAATGATCTTCCTCAAACTGACGCGTCGCTCACATACGTTGTGCCAAGTAGTGGAACAGTCCTGGAGAAAGGCGGATTTGCTGGTGATACGCTGACGTTCCAGATACAAACGGCTCTCGGTGACGGCTCCGCGAAGAAAGTTGGCGGTGATTTGCTGTTGATGGAGTCCTACGTCGCTGATGAGACCTCGAGCTCCTCAATTCCGAGCTCGTTGTATCGGCCCAAGCTCGTGGGGCAGCTCACAGACCACACAAACGGCACGTACAAGATCACGTGGCAGCGCAAGCACGCAGGTGTCTACACTGTGAGTGCCTACCTGCTCTACCCCGGTGGACTTCAAGGAGACTACTACGCCGACGCGTGGCTCAGTGGCTCTCCAATCATTTCTCGTATTGATCGCCAGCTCAATTTCACGTGGAATCGCGGCCCGTTGTTCCCAGGAGCGAACGACTACGTCGGCGTGCGGTGGAGTGGGCGGCTCAAGCCGAAAATCACGGGTGATACGACATTTTACGTGGACTGCGATGACCACGTCCGGCTCTGGATCGGTGATGTGCTACTAATCGACCGCTGGAGTTTCGAGAACGACGGCGGCGTGCAAGCCCAAGCCACAATCACCTTGGATACCACGGTATTCTATGTTCTTCTGGTCGAATACAGAGACCTCACAGGCGACGCGCGCATATCGATGAGCTGGAGTGCTTCAGGACTGCCTAAGGAAATCATCCCACCGTCAAATCTCCACACTGCGCAGCACATACGAGGCAGTCCATTCACGAACGTCGTGATCTTACCAGCGCCTGCCAGTAACCCGTCGACTACGTATCTCCAAGGAACGTTCTCGACCATCGCAGGTACTCCTCTTGTCCTGCAGTTGTTCCCAGTCGACATCTACGGCAATGCAAGGCATGCGTTTGATCCTAAAGTGGATTTTTATGAAGCCCGGCTGAAGCTGGTGACGGATTTGAGTCTCGGTGGCGTCGGCAGCAAGACAGTTGACTGTGACGTTGTGTGGCAAAGCGGTTTGGATCGGTTTTCCGTTACGTGCATTCCGTTCTTCAGCGGCACCCACAACCTGAACGTGTACATCAACACCGTGCTGATCACGGGCAGCCCGTTTGCAGTTGCAGTGCAGCCGAACCGAATGCATCCAACTCGCTCAGTGCTTTCGGGCTCGGGGCTCACGCTCAGTCGTATCGCCGGCACTCCGACGACAGTGGCTCTGGAGACGAGAGACATGCACAACGATCGCATCTACACCAGCAGCACTGGGCTAAACCTCGCATTACGAGCTATCCACACGACCAAGAGCGGTGTCTTTGATCTCGGGACCGTGGCTGACAATGGTGATGGCACGTTCACGTTCACCTACACGCCGCGTTTCGTCGGCACGTACCTCGTCCACATCACACAAAACGGCGCCCACATCCACAACTCGCCGTATACTGTGACCGTGGTCCCGAATATCGCTGTCGGACAGACGAGCGTCGTGGCAGGCGTGGATGTGCAGGGCACTGCGACGACCAATATCCAGTCGTCGTTCCAGATCCAGTCTCGCGATGCAAACAGCAACGATCTCACGGCTGGAGGCAGCGTGTACCAAGCCATTCTCGAGCACCCAGTCAAGGGTAATGTGACTGGTGTTTGCACTGACCTGCTCAACAGTCAGTACTCGTGCACGTACACTCCAAAGTACGTCGGTGCGTCCAAGTTACACGTCGGTTTGTTTCGAAGCAGCGTCTTCACCCCTGTCGTCGGCTCGCCAGTCGCCGTAAACGTCGTGTCTGGACCCGCGCTCGGCTCGCTTTGCTTTGCACGTGGCAATGCGCTTGTGTCGTCCATCGCCGGTCAAACAACGAGCTTCACAGTGACTGTTCGTGACTATTTTGACAACGACAAGCTCAACGCAGGCTCGGAGGGCGTCTCCGTGGCGTTTGTTGGCCCTGCGCCGGCCACGACGACCGTGCCAACCGCAAACACGGGCTTGAAAGTCACGTACAACGGCGACGGCACGTACCAAGTCGCCTACAATTTGCAGGTCAAAGGATCATACAAGATCCAAGTGAGCGTGAATGCAGTCGCCATCGTCGGCAGCCCATTTACGATGTACACGTATCCTGCCCCTGCCTCCCACACTACGACATCCATCGACCTGGTACTTCCAACATCAGACCCGGTCACGCCGCTTACGTATTACGCTGGCTCGCTCGTCACAACACGCATCACGACACGCGACGCACATAACAATGTACTCGAATCCGGCGGTGCATTGTTTGATTTTGACTTGGCTTTCAGCAATGCGACGCTTATGTCGGGCGTCGAAATCAAAGACGAAGCCAACGCCACGTACAGATACGTCTTCACGCCGCAGATCGCGCAGAAATACGACCTCAAGGCCCGAATCATGTACCCTGGAGGCTTAAACGCCAGTTTCCACGGAAGCTCCGACTTGTCTGGCAGCCCGAAACTCCAACGAATTGATCCAGTGGTCGATTTTGACTTTGGCATTGCCGCGCCCGTCAGCACAGACGACCGAGAGACGTTCAGCGTCCGATGGAGAGGATTCGTATTGCCGCGATACAGTGAGATCTACACGATCCACGTCGGTGTGAGTGGCGGCACCCGCTTGCGGCTGGGAGACCGGTGGCTGTTCGAGACGCTTTGGCCGCAAGCCACGACCCAAACCCAAGCCCACGAGTCAATTGCACTCACCGCGAACGTGCTCGTTCCGATTGAAATTCAGTTCTCAAAGTCTCAGCTATTACCAAACGGCAGCATTCGAGTGGAGTGGGAGAGTCTCTCTCAGCAACGAGAGGTCATCCCAGTGAGTCGACTGTTCACGGCTTGGCGGATCGTGGACAACGTCCCAGCTCTTCGAGTCGTTCCAAATGAAGCTCATTCCCCATCGTTCACTGCCGCGTTCCCACCAGGGAGTAAGAGTGAGCCGAGCGCCATCAGTGCAACTGCCGGAGAGACATTCACATTTCAAGTCACAGCTCGTGATCGATTCGGAAACGTGCGACTCGAAGGCGGCGATCGCATCGCCGTGCTGTTCCCACAGCTTCCGGACGACGTCGACATCATTCCTGATGTCATCGACCACGGGAACGCGACGTACACGATCAACATCTACCCCAAGTTGCGTGGGAATTTCTCAATGGTGGTAGCGGCCACACGGATGAGCGTTGATATCCAAGCAGGCACAGGCATCGATTCACTGATCGAACGCCTGAGGCCATTTTTCATCCAGAGAAGCCCCTTCACTCTCCGTGTCGTGGCCAATAAACCACTTGCCGTGGCTTCGACATTGGTAGGAGACGGAATTTTCACCGCCGTAGCTGGCGTGCAAGCGTCGTTCACTGTTGAGTTACGAGACATCCACGGCAACCGCGTCTTGCGTCCTGTTCCCGCGGACAAGCTCATGGTCAAGTTGCGGCTCCTTGAAAACCCAGTCCTCTCTGTCGCCGGGGAATACGGTGATGCAGTAGGCGGGTTGATTGATGTCCACTACACGGCCACCGTCACGGGAGTCTACGAGATCGTGTTGGGCGTCCTGGATGGAGTGCTTGTCCAGAAGACCGCCACACTGCGAGTGTTCCCGAACCTCGCGTCCTCGCTCACGTCGACAGCCTCAGGCGAAGGCCTCGGTCCTCAAGTCCAGGCAAATGCGGCGCTCTCGTACCAGATCAGCCTGCGTGATTTCTACCAGAATCCAATGGAGATTGGTGGCAATGGTCTCGCTGTCGTGCTTCGTGGGCCTGCGATCATCTATGGCGACATCGTGGATCTACAAGACGGCAACTACATCGTTCAGTATCAACTGCCTCTCGCTGGAACCTACGAGCTCCAGAACACGGTTGCGAACCCAGGCTCTGGGCTCGTGGGATACTACTACGAGAACACGCGCTTCGCTAGCATGGGCTTGGCTCGTACGACCCATTGGGTCGATCCGCTCATGGATTTCGACTGGAACAACAATCAGACCATGCGCAACTACCCACGGATCCAGTGGCGCGGCTATCTTGTGCCAAAGTACACGGAGACGTGCACACTGCGGCTCTCTGTATTCCCCGCGGGCGCAGTGTACATCGACAACACGCCAGTGATTGATGCAATCAACGGACGACAGAGCGACGATGGCGTGACGGTTTTTGAAGGAACCACTGCGCTCGTCGCTGGGCGACTCCACCGCTTTGTGGTCGAGTACCGTAGTCCTTCACAGCGTGAAGTGAGCGGGTTTCTCAGGCTCCAGTGGCGTAGTGATCGCCAGTCTTTGGAGACCATCCCGTCGGCCGCCTTTCTCCCGGACGGCCAAGAACTTCAACCGCGGTTCACCATCACCGCTATCTAACCGTATCAAAATCAAAGATCAGACACGTATCAGTTTGTAACATGGACCTCGTGTGGCTCTTCGTCGCGTCACTCCAGTCAACATGTCAGATCAAGGATTTTCGAATCGAATGATGGAACGACGAAGCCGAAGTCGAAGTCGAGGCAGACGGCAAGAGAGCGCGAGGAGGAGGAGCCGCAGTCGAAGTCGAAGTCGCAGCGCGACGCGAAGACGTCCTCCTGTTGATGGACGCTTTAGTCGCCGCAGTCGAAGCCACAGCCCGCGAGAACGGAGCCGCGAAAGGAATAGATCGCGCCGCAGCGCGAGTCCTGCATCAACATCAATCATTGATTCAACATCAAGAGCCCGGCCTCGCATCACTCGTCGACCGTGCTGGTACGCGAAGGAGTACGATCCGATCCAAGTGGGCAGCATCGATGGAACAGACACGACTCCGCACGACAAGGCACTGGCGCGCGCGATGAAGTCGCGCTTTGACCCATCCCGGGATGCGCAAATTCGTGGGGACCCATATGCCACTCTCTTCGTCGGGCGTCTGAGTTTTACGACCACAGAAGATACGCTGCGAGAACGCTTCGGTGTGTACGGTCGGATCCAGCGTGTCCGACTCGTGCGAGACGTCGTGACCCAGGAATCCAAGGGCTACGCGTTCATTGAATACGAAAACGAGCGCGACTTCCGAGACGCGCATCAAAATGCACACCATGCAGTGATTGATGGTCGCACCATCCTCGTCGACTACGAGCGCAGTCGTGTGATGCCCGGTTGGAAACCACGTCGATTAGGCGGTGGATTGGGCGGTAAGAAGGAGTCGGGCCAACTCCGCTTTGGTGGCCGTGACCACCCTTTCAAACCGCCTAGATAAACCGCAAAATTCAATCGTAAAAGACCTTTTGGCGATCTTTTACCTGTTGCGCGGGGCGTTGATGAGATTTTGACAAGTCGGACGATTTCACCATCAAAGCGCACCCAGAACCATCATCAACGCGGGTGATTGAAAACCCAAAACGGAACAACCGACCACCCTCCGACAACCTTCGTGCGACCTCGCTCATGTCTACTTTCTGTAATTATATTGTAACCTATTGACTATTGTGGTTATTCCGTTAAATGTGAACGTATAATAGTGGGATGGATGTGTCTAGAACCGTCTATATCTGTATTTACTTGATCTATTTTACGAGTTTGGTTGTTGGTGTTCTTCGCCTGGGGGAGGAGGTCGGTCGCTGTGCGCGCTCTCTCTCGCCTTCTCTTTCGCTCGCACAGTCGCCGCCTTGGCGTGTTGCGTGAAGCATTACACTCGGTATTTGTATGCTCTCTTGGCGCAACCTCGCCCTTCCTCCCTCCGACACACAGTATAACTCAACCTACACTGCCTCCATCACGGGGCGCCATTACGGACGAGCGTGCGAAAGGAGAGACCTCCGCGCCTCGCCACGGAAATCGCTCCACCGCTACGAGCGACGCGAGCGCACACGCCACTTCGCGAGCTCTCGTCTTCCATCGCCTTCTCGCGCCGAATCGCGCGTTTCCGCGTCGAAAAAGCGGTCGGAAACTCGCTGTATCGACCCCGTGAGTCGGTCCAGCGTCCGTGTCTCTCCGTCAGGCCGCCGGAATTCTACAGCGAATCACACACAGAACGGGCTTCGCCGCGTGTATATAAGGTTTGTAGGCGCTTATATCCAGCTATCGAGTGATGGGAAATGGCGACTGATGTTGACGGTGTGTTTGTTTGATGTTAGCGAGCGTGAGCGAAATGGACTCGGAGGCTTTCGTCGGCGACTTTGGGATCGGTCTGCCGATGGACAACCGGTATATGAACCAGCTCAACCTGGGCGGAATGGGCGGCGCGAATGACCTGATGAACCCCACTGGCCTCGATTTCAGCAACACGATGATGATGATGGACGCGAACTCGTCGATGATCGGCCCGCCCGGCTCGTCGACCGGAATGATTGATTTCCCCGACGAGCTCAACTCGCCCAAGAACAGCAACGCCAGCGCGGCGTCGTCTGGAAGTGGCATGACCACATCGGCGAGCGTCAGCTCCAGCAGCATCGCCAGTGCGGAGCCGTTGATGTCGGCGCCCGAAGCCATCCCGTTCCCCGCGTCGCTGGCGAACGAGTCGTCCATGAATATGAATGGAAACCCCACGGCGGCCAGCAACAACAACAACAACAACAACGTGGCGACGTCGGCAGCGGCGGTGGCGCAGCAGAACCGAGCGACGATGAATGGCACCAACACAGTCCCGACGTCAACAGCGTCGACGTTCAACGGCATGGACATGAGCGGCAACGCCATGAACAACAACATGAACGTGAACATGATGCGGCAGCTGAACATGGCCGGCGCGATGAATCCAGGAATGGGCGGGAACTTCATGCCGGACGTGAACATGGGGCTCGGCATGAATCCGATGTTCATGGGCGGCGCGTACGGCATGCAGCCGCAGCAGATGAACAACATGATGCTCAATATGAACGGCGGCATGAACGGCATGAACGGCATGAATGGGATGAACGGCA
>JAADXE010000023.1:0-97726 GCA_023337545.1 Pythium coloratum
CATAATGTACGCGGGTCCCGTGTTCAGCAGCTACGAGTTCGTGACGCCGATCAACGAGCGCCTGACCGACGACGAGTTCAGCAAGCGAGTGAAAGGGATGGAGGCGCCACTGTGGGCGAGCGAGTCGTTCCTGGTCAGCGCACAGAAGCAGTAAGAGTGGCTGAGTCAATATACATACGGCTCAAAAATTAATACGTATTTGAATACTATCAACTCATGTGCGGCAGCCGCATCGCCGACTCGTCTGGAAACAACGCGCGTCTCATGTGGACAAACACTTCTTGGAGAACGGCAATGCGCGGACGGAAATGCTGTGGATTTACAAACAGACTGGTTAGAAGCCGATCCTAAGAGAGCTCCTGACTATGACTTTTTACAAACCTCAAAGGCGACGACCATGGTGTCGTGGCTGTGGGTCATGAACGCGATGTAGTACACGACGTCGCTGAGCTCAAAGGCCTCGTTCACGACCACGGCGCTGATGTCACTGGCGTTCAAAAAGCGCGTGTGCGTGGCGCCGTTGCGCTCGTGCCGCGTGAGCTGCACGCCCATAGAGGGCACCACCAACACCGATTCTGTTGTATTAGCAGATACGCAGTGAGTCACTCGGCCATGATGATACGGTACAATACACTAGAGGAAGCCTGCATACAGTACCGTCTACGATGGCGGAGCCCGTGGCGACGTGGAGGACGTAGCCCAATGCGGCGGCGATCCACGCGACGTGGAGCCACGCGGTCTGCTGCTGCTGCTGTGGCGGCTGAGAGTACCACGACGACGCGCTTGCGGCGGCAGTGAGCCAGAGTGCATAGGTAGCTACCCGCCACGAAGACGCGGCCCTTGACGGCGCAGTCATCTTGTACTCGACGGCATTCGCGCCGACCACATTCACGTGGAGATCCACGTGCTCACGCATTTTCAATGCCCTTGTGGACTTCATTCGAAATGCCCGATAATAAGATAGTTGGACACTAATCTAGGAAATTACCTAGTCTAGAGACACATATTCACTTTAGTGACAGTTCAGAAGTGACGAGGCACACGCGCACGCACAAAAATGACGGAAATGACGGCGGAGACGACGCCACCGCCGGCGACGGAGAAGGCTGCGACGCGCAAGCGCAAGGCCGACCGCATCCAAGAGCGGCAGAAGCTGCAGCCGCTGAGTGAGCATGAGCTGGATCTGTACCTAGCGGCGCCCGAAGTCACGGAGGGCGCGTTGCAAGCCGCCGAGGAGCTGTATCATCAAACAGCTACAACCACCACATCCACATCCACGTCAACGATCATCAGCCGGTTCTCGCCAGACAGTGAGCTGCTTCCGGGCATGGTGCTGATCAAGAACTTTCTGTCTCCAGCGCAGCAGCAGCGGCTCGTGGACGAGTCGCGTGCCATGGGCCTGGCGTCGGGTGGCTTCTACAAACCTACGTACGCGAGCGGCGCCAAGTGCCGTCTCCACCAAATGTGTGTCGGCCGCCACTGGAACGTGGTCACGGAACAGTACGAGGAAGTGCGGTCGAACCACGACCACGCGTCTGTCCAGCCACTGCCAGAGTACTGGAAGGAGCTGGCCGTCCAGAGTCTCCAGAAGGCCAGAGCTGCTGACCCGGAGGTCATGGGCACGTGCCAGGACATGACGCCCGACATTTGTGTGGTCAATTACTACAAGAAGGCCGGTCGCAACGGCATGCACATCGACAAGGACGAGAGCCCAGAGGCCATGGACATGGGCTCGCCCGTGGTATCGTTCTCCATCGGCAGCGCCGCCGAGTTCGCGTTCTGCGACCACTACCCGCAGGGCCAGGAGGGCGTCCCAGTGGTCAAGCTCGAGTCGGGCGACGTGCTAGTGTTTGGCGGCGCGTCTCGCAAGGTCGTGCATGCGCTCACGCGCGTGTACGCCAACACGCAGCCGCCGTGGCTGCGCATGCGGTCGGGCCGCCTGAACCTGACCTTTCGCGAGTACAAACCACACGAAGTGCAGTGAGCGGTCTCACTTCGTAATCAAAACTGTTCATGTTGCGTTCGTTTATCAGTCAGTCCCACTGGACGCCACGATCCTACCTGCTACTACTAAGTACTGCTATTGCCTATCCGTTCTTCTTCTTCTCTTGACACCGAGAGAAGCGACAGGCAACTACTACGATCGTAACTCGGCTGAATCTCGTCGGCCGTCCACGACGCTGAAGTGACTGGACCAACCTCCTCGTTCTCTCGTTCTCTCTCTCTCTCTCTTCCGCGGCGTGCGTTGCGTTGCGCTGCCTGTCGGCTTCCCTCGGCTTTTGGGCTCGTGCCACTCACACGCCCCACTGGTTTCCTTCCCTTCCACCTTCTTCGTCTTTTTCTTTATGCTCATACTGATAATACCTTACTCGTTCTTGATCCTTGTGCTTACAACTCGTACGAGCCCCGCGAGGAGTCGTCTTCATAGTCTGGGAAGTCCTTCTCCAGGTCGCTGCCGCCACTCAGCACGCTCGACTGGTCGATGTCAATGGACTCGCTGCCAGCGACGTCGTAGCTGTTGCGGCTGATGAACGAATGGTTGTTGTCGTCGTACTCGTCGCCAGGCAGCGACACCTCAGGCGGCACGGACGCGCCTTCGATGTCGTTCTCCTTGGGCTCCATCGCGCTCATCCACAGGTTCGAGTCGTTGTTCACGGCGGCGTTGTCGTCCGTGTGCGTCGACAGACGCTGCGCCGGGTACATGGATCCAGGCGACGTCACGACGTCGTAGAACTGCGTGTACGTCACCCCAGCAGCGTCTGAGCCGGCCTGCGGCGTGTCGGTCGTGAGCATGGCGGCGCCGACCCCCATGCCGACACCAGCACCAACGGGCGCACCGCCGATCATGCCGGCGTTGTTGGTGGTCGAGCGCGCGTTGCTGTAGCCGTTGTTGCTAGTGTTGTTGTACTGGCTGGTCTGTTGGTTGTTCTGCATGACCGCGACGCCGCTGTAGCCCTTGTCCATGGAGAGCTCAAACGGCGACAGCGGGTCGTCGTCTTCGTTGCGGCGGCGACGCGCCAGCACGACGGCGATGATCGCGAGCAGCGCCACGCCGCCCACGATGCCGCACACGATGCCGATGATCGTGCCCGTGCTCATCTTCGAGTCCTTGGGCGTCGACGAGTTGGTGTCCGCGCCAGTGTTCGGGTTGGTTGCCGCACCAGCATCCGAGCCTTCTACAGAGAATCCATCAATCAAATCGCCAACAAAATGTCAGTAAAAGATAGTCCAGCATCAATCAGAGAGACACGCAGTCTCACCAGGTGTAGACACGGGCGTCTCACTAGGTGACACCACGGGCGTCGAAGTGATTTCCGTACCAGTTGAACCGGAGGTGGCAGGCTTGGTGGTCGCTGGGCTGGTGGTCGTAGGCGCCGCAGTCGTCGCCGTCGGGCTCGTGGTGGTCGCCGCTGGTGTCGTGGTCGCAGGAGCCGTCGTCGCAGGAGCGGTCGTGGCAGGCGCGGTCGTCGCAGGGGCCGTAGTCGCTGGCGCTGGCGTGGTGGTGGCCGGAGGAGCAGTCGTCGCTGGAGGCGCAGTCGTCACAGGCGGTGGCGTCGTGGTCACTGGTGGAGCAGTCGTCGCTGGAGGCGCGGTCGTTGGCGCTGGTGTGCCGTCACCGCTGCCTGCCTGGAG
Source organism: Pythium coloratum (assembly GCA_023337545.1). Classification (NCBI taxonomy): domain Eukaryota; phylum Oomycota; class Peronosporomycetes; order Pythiales; family Pythiaceae; genus Pythium; species Pythium coloratum. Next base: position 3,634 of record JAADXE010000023.1, read on the forward strand.
GTCACGACGCAGGTGGTACTTTGGCGTGAGCAGCTCCTGCGACGGCGTGCCGGCTTCAGAGATCAATGGCGAACCCGCGTGCTGCGCGTGGGCGCAGGACGAGAACGTGGTGACGGCCACAGCGGCCGCCACGAGCAGAGAGGACCGCAGGAACTTCATATTGGTGGTGGTGGTGAAAGTGTGGGAAATAGACGGAGATGGAAGCGGCCGATTTGTTGGTTCGACTACCGGTGCGACTTGTTGGCGTTGGCGGCGGAACAAGAAGCTCAAGAAGGCGAAAAAACGTTGGCGACTCGCTGGAACCTCCGAATGAAAAATACCGAACGACCAACACCAACATTTTTCCAACTTTTGCAAGGGACCACGGGAACCCGAGTCCACAAAGATGGAAGTCGCATCCGAAAAGGGGAGGGGAACGCAATTTGCGACGACTCAAACAGAAACGTTACCAATGCTGAGCGGCTGATAGACGGGACGTCACCACCTAGCCCTTGTTGCGTTGTTGAAACGAGGAATTAATCTTTGTAAGTGAATGAATTGCCTTCTGTCACAAGTAAGTGGATTGAGCCGATCTACTTGCAAGTGGATGACAATGAAAAAATAGTGACCGTTCCGGAGCTCTCGCTCCGCTTCGCTTCGGGGCTATCAGCTTTTAGATCATGAATTCTAGACAGCGTTGGGTCGCATTCGATCATACTTCGGGGGGTTCCCTACCCCCCCTACGCATAGGCTCATGCTCCGAGCCAAAGCAATAGCCACTATCACGGGGGGAGATTGCCATCCACTTGCACGTAGATCGACCCAATCCACTTGAAAATGACATAAGGCAATTCATCCACTTACAAAGATTAATTCCTCTAGTTGAAACAGGAGAGGAATGTTGCACCAAGCTTGACCCACTTCCGTGAACGGTGCGCTCAGGCAACCTCCCAGAGACACAAATGTTTACACCTGTTGGGGGCATCTGCAATGACTGCGCAGCTGGACTCATTCCAACGGATACTCACCACTCGTCGTGGCACTTTCCAACAACTGCTGGTAAAGCACGCATGAGACTTAGTACGGCATGTCGTTGTATGGCTTGCCTTGCTGCGGAAAACCAGAGTGTGTCGGCGGTCAGGCTCATCGACAGGGATCCACGTTTCTCTCACGAAGGAGGCGTTCGATTACTTTAGTGACTTGCAGTAATGATGACCGCCAGTCAGTAACGACAGCCAATCAGAATCTGGGATCGTGAGCTCCTCCCACTCTTGATGATGGCGCCAGCCGTCAGTTTGGATGGTAAATTACGCTTGGACTGACCGGGAATCTTTCCTTCGGGTCGGATCTCAGCAGAATTTACGGTCGAGCCAACAAGACCCACACGTCGCATTCGGTTTCTGTGTTGACATGGAAGCGGACTGAGACATCATGCGTCGTCGAATGCCAGCGAAGTTGAGTGCACGATCCCAAGGGCGAACACGCGCACACCGACTAGAAGAATCCTCGCTGCTGCTCACCGAGCCATTGCGAACAAACGGGTGTTGGCACTGGCCAACCTGACTCGCGTAAACTACATCTCTCTACGCAAGGAGAAGAGCACGCGATCGCCTTTGCAGTCTGCTTCCACTCTTCCTCCTGATCCGTCCAACTCGACTTTACCTTCTGACGACCTTCCATCCACCTTATCCAACACTTTCCTTCGTGCAACAATCTCTACCACGTCACAGATTTGAGTGTCCTCTAAGATATGTATCCACAGTACTCCACAGTTCAACGTTTGCGCAACTTCGACCAAGCCATGGGAAAATGCACTTGATCGCGAATGGGCGTCCATTGACACCACACTTTGAGAGCCTCTATCGCAGTGGATATTGCAGCTCTCGCCGCGCAACCACCACAACCATACGCGCCGCGATCTCCTCCATCCATTGCAGTAGCATCATGTCGCTGTGGACGCGTCGTTTCGGCTCACGCGCCGCCGCCTCCGCGCATCCATCTCCTCTCTCCTGGGTGCGGCCAGGTGCACAGGACTACCTGCGCGACGTGCTCGAGAGCCGCGTGTACGACGTCGCCGTGCAGACGCCTCTCGTGCGTGCGCACTCACTGTCCAAGGTGCTGCCCAACGGCGGCAGCGTGTATCTCAAGCGCGAGGATTTGCAGCCGACGTTCGCCTTCAGCCTGCGCGGCGCCCACAACAAGATCGCGCAGCTCACGCCGCTGCAGCAGAAGCAGGGCATCGTCGCGTGCGCCGCGGGCAACCACCTCCAGGGCGTCGCGTACTCGGCCAACAAACTGGGCATCGATGCCGTCGTCGTCACGCCCGTGGGCACCGCACAGCGCAAGCTCTCGGGCATCGTCGGCAACTCGCCCCACGTCACGGTCATCGAACACGGCTCCGACTTTGACGAGTCCCTCGTACGTATTGTCTCCTACAGCTCCTGGTATCTTATTCGGTTTTTGATTCTTATTCCCAATATGTATTATATTATCGTAGAAAGAGGCCTACCGCATCGCGCAACGGGACGGACGGTCGTTCATCCACCCGTTCGATGATCCGCTCGTGATCGCAGGCAACGGCACTGTGGGTATGGAGATCCTTCAGGACATGGCGGGCGACTGGCCGGACGCCATCTTCACCCCCGTGGGAGGAGGAGGTCTCATCTCGGGACTCGCGGCGTTCGTGAAGGAAGTCGCGCCGTCGGTCAAGATCATCGGCGTCGAGCCGCAGGGAGCTACGCTGCTGCAGGAGTCGTTGGCTCAGAACCAACGCGTGGAGTTCACGACTGTGAACCGGTTCACAGACGACGTGGGCGTGCGCGCCATGGGCGAAGAGAACTACCGACTGTGTAGGGAGCTCGTGGACGACGTGGTCACCGTGTCGACGGATGAGATCTGCTCGGCTATCAAGGATGTGTTTGGGGACACGCGGTCGCTCATGGAGCCGCTGGGTGCGATCAGTGTGGCGGGGCTGAAGAAGTACGCCAAGATGCACCAGAGTGTGAAGGACCCCAAGTATGTGGCCGTGCTGGCGGCCGCCAACATGGATTTTGACCGGCTTCGGTTCGTGGCTGAGCGCTCGGACGACCGCGAGCGATTCATGTCGGTCAAGATCCCGGAGCTCAAGGGCAGTTTCCAGCGTCTATACAACGTGATCTACCCGCGCAACGTGACCGAGTTCACGTACCGCATGAACGCGCAGCAGGACGCCGTCGCGCAGATCTGTATGAGCATCCAGACCAAGACGGAGGCCGAGTTCCACGACGTCGTCGCCACTATCAACGGCCAGGACGGCATGCAGGCCACTGACCTGTCGGGCAATGAACTGGCGAAGTCGCACCTGCGGCATCTTGGCGGCGGACGCGCTGAGAACGTCCCACATGAGAGGCTCTTCCGACTCGAGTTCCCTGAGCGTCCTGGAGCACTCAAGGATTTTTTGGATACGCTTGGTGATGCCACGCGAGGAGCTGCCCAGTGGAACGTGAGTCTGTTCCACTACCGCAACCACGGCGCCGATATTGGCCGCGTGCTCGTGGCGTTCCAGGTCAAGCCAAGCGACGACGCGGCGTTCACGGCGTTCCTCCAGCAAGTGGGCTTCCGCTTTGTCGAGGAGACCACCAACCCAGCGTACACGCAATTCTTACTGTAAAAAACGAGTTTTAGATCTAAAAAAGAGTGCCATTTGAGCTAGTTTGAGCGTTTACGCCTTGACCGCCTTGGACTTTTCCATCTTCTTGCGGGCGTCGTGGTAACGGGTGAGCTCATCGAGCTTCCGCTGTCTCGCGCGGTCGATGTTGGGCTCTGGGTACTCGTCAGGCTTGTCGTCCTTGGCGTCGGCGTCGTCCCAGCCGTCGCTCACGCCCCCAGAAGCTGGGAAGACCTTGTGGACAAACTTCTTCCAGGGCTTGGCCTTGGCGTCCACGTCGCTGGCGGGCGTGCCCAGCAGATCCTCTTTGCGTGCGCCGTCCGGAAGCCCAATGTCGTTGAACGAGTCGCTTCCAGCGGGTACAAACAACGGCTTGGAGGCCGATTCGACGTCCTTCTTGAGCGTCCGCAGATTGGCGCTCGTGCCGAACACGTACGACTTGAATACCGATCGCATCTGCGTGACGCAGGGCTTCTCCTTGGTGGTCGTGAGCAGCAGAGTAGCTCCGTAGAGGTGTGCGAAGAAGCGAAGCGCCTGCAGCAGAGGCTTGCGTCGTGCGGTGTCCTCTTTCGCGAACGTGTCGTACTTGTTGCCCAGCACGAGCACAGGGATCGCGATGGGCGTGACGTCCTCTCTGTCCATGTGCTCCTTGCCGTACCGCTCCATGGCCTGCTTCTTCAAGCGGTCGACTGTGGCCTTGTCCACGGGGTTCTTCTCCTTGGTCTTGAGTGCGTCACCCACGATCTTGTGGATAGTCGTAAGCCATTTGATCAGATACGGCAGTGCGTCTCCTGGATTCGACAGGTCCACGATTATCACTGCAGCACCTTGGAGGATCCGCTCAGGCGCGAGGGGTACGCGCATCATCTCAGGCACGCAGCGAGCCGACGCGAGCTCCCAGATGTGGGCAACGGCGCCGCTCTGCCGCACGAAGAGGTACTCGAGTCCGGTCGTGGGCTTGACGTCGTCGCTGCCGCTCTTGTCCTCTCCTCTGTGGACGTATGCCGTGCAAATGGAGGTCTTCCCGGCACTCTTGGAGCCGACGAGCAGCGTGAACGTGTCGCGCTCTTCGGCCACTGGCTGCTGCTGTTGTTGTTGGAGAGCGCCGCCTTCAGATGCTTTGCTAGTGTTGTTGTTGTTGTCGACAGGCGCCGCTTTCTTGGGCGGATCCATGGATGACAGCAGCATCCAAATGTCCTTGATGTTGGCGGATGAAGAGCTTTTGGACTCGGACGGCGCCTTGCGCTCAGGTGGCGTTGGCTTGCTCTCCATATTCTGTCTGTTCTGCTATGTCAATATGTGATGGTGGCGTCCTTTCGTGTCCCTTCGAGATCGAAGAGCTCCGTTTTATTAGTAGCCCGTGGGGTCTAAAATGCGGATTGAGGAGGAAACGCTATTGAAAATGCCGACAATTGAGTCTACTAACTCGCTTGTGTATTCTCATTGCTTGTACTAGTGTTGCTTGCTTCATTGAATCACTGTGGTGCATGTGGATGTGCTTGGCCTCCACACACGCAAAAGACCGAGTGCTGTAGGTGTCGTCGTGTGTCTAGAAGAACTTGATGTAAATAACCAGCAGCACGAACAGCGACACGGCCGCGATCGGCGCGTACTGGCGGTAGATCGCCTGCATGCGCAGCTTCTTCGCTCCCCACTTGAGCTCCTTGGACCGGTCGGCGATATTCGACGAGATGCGCGAGACGTCTACGCATGCAACCGTAAAACATTAGACCAGTTCCTCCTAAAAACGCCTAGGACCCCCTGGATAGAAAGGCAACAAAACTACTCACGTTCAACGCGCTCTCCTCGGTTGAGCACCTCCTGGATGTTCTTGCGCATGATGTTGTGGATGTCGGCCAGGTCGTCGTTGAGGCGGTGCATGTTCTGGGACGAGTTCGGGTCTGTGTAGTCCTTGCGCTTCTTCTGGATGAACTTGTCAAACTTGATAAACGCGTACGGACGCGCGACCGTGGTCACGACGTCGCGCCAGTTGCCTCCGTAGTCGCGCTGCAGCTCGTCCACGAAGCCCGTGTGGATCTCGTCCAGATACAGAAACGCCAGGCGCTTCGGGAAGCTGCGGTCCGACAGCGTGAGGTAGCACACGCCCTCCTGTATTAAGTAGCTACCAGCAACAAACGCGATTAGCCTCCGTAGATAGTGATTAGCCTCTGCTGTAATAGAGAAGAAGATGGAGCCGTACTGGAAGGTGTACGGTCCGGACTCGATGCTGCATTTGGTGGGCGAGCGCTGGTCCAGACGCTTCATGATCTGCTTGCCCTGCGCTCGTCATCGTCCATAGAATGCATCCAGAGACGTCCAGTTAGCCTCGCAGGCGTCCAGGAGAAAAGACTAGTAGCGTTCAATTGCACCTGCTGCTTGTATGTGTCGAGGTTTCCGGAGGCATCGCCGATGGACTCCATGGACGCTACCTGGGAGATAGAACACGATTACGGCGGCGTTAGAAGGCCGTTTTAGATGATTCCAACGTGTACATCACGGGCAACAGATATAGAAGATGACGCACTAGCAGCATGCCGTCGGAGACGCGCGCAACGAACGTGATAATCGGCATAGTATCGCTCTTGTCGTGGCTTTGGTGCAGGATGACGCTTCTTGCTTTGCGTGTCTGTAGCCGTGGCACTCAACAAGACCAGCGTCAAAACGCGTCACTATCGGAAATTACGAACGGAGACCCAAGTATTCCAAGTATTCCAAATATAGACATAACTGTATACTCGCCTAGGTTGATTAGCTTAGCCTTACAGTTAAACGTATATTACGAAAGTAGCCGCTCTAGCTGATTAGCATCGTGATCATCACCGGCCATTGACCGACTGGCTACGAAAATGGCGAATGTGCCACAGTACACGCACGCGCATGTGGACAACTGCGCGTTCCCTGCATGGTACCCAGCGCTCAAGCACGTGTCCATCAAGAGCGAAGTGATCGAGCTGCCCGATGCGTATGTCTCGCTGCTGCTTTCGGACGGCGTCAAGCTCAAGTCCATGCACGAAAACAAGAAAATCCAAGAGCTCCATGACGATGGAGACGATGGCCAAGCAGCTTCTTCCGACGCCGAGAAAGGCGGCAAGGACGCCGAGACGCAAGTGCGTGAGCAAGTGGAGGCTGCGTTGAAGAAGCTCAAGGGCTCGTGCTTCCCCAAGCTCAACTGGAGCTGTCCGCGCGACGCGTCCTGGATGCTCGGGTCCATGAAGTGCGTCAACTACGAAGACGTCTTCCTGCTTCTCAAGGCCTCGGACTTCATTGTCCACGATCTCACGCAGGCGTACGCTGGCTGCAATGACGCTGTGTCTCCACAAACGTCACAGACTCCTGAGAAAGTGAGCCTCGTGCTCAAGAAGTGGTGCAATTTCTACGACTCGATGCACTTTCGTGGCTTCGTCGTGAGCCACTCGCTAGTCGCGGTCTCGCAGCGCCACTGCGACGAGTTCTACGACTTCTTGATGGACCAGCAGGACCATTTGTGTGAGCTCATCTACCGCTTCTTCCACGACCACCTCAAGGCGGCATTCACAGACCCAGACTTCATCTTCGACGTGTACGTCGACAAGCAGCACCGCGTGTACCTCGTGGACATCAACGTGTTTGGCGCCGTCACGGACCCACTTATGTTCTCGTGGGACGAGCTGCTGGAGATGAGAGACCAAGAGCGACGCCGCCGTGCGCTGCGTGGTGCCGACGACGCCGACGGAGACGACGACGATGATGACGAGCAGGCTGTCGATTTCCGCATCGTCGAGTCGTCCACGGGCATCCGGCCGAACCCACTGAGCAGCTACCGCACGCCGACGGACTTTGTCGACCATCTCGCCAATACTGGCGGCTTCGATGCGTTCATCGACCAAGTGCGACGAGATAACGCGGACTCAAGTGATGACGAGGAGGAGGAGGAAGACGAGGATGACGATGACGACGACGTGCGGTGGGGAAGCGACAACGACGACTACGACTGAGCTGTTAGATGCGGGAACGCCGACGCAGAAAGCGATAGAATAAACGAAAAATGCAACATGTATAACTGACGCAGCTACCTGGCAAGACTTGCTTCTACGCTGGATCATTTGCGGCGGATCTAGCCGAAGCCAAAACCCTCCGATCCTTCACGAATCGCGAGCAACAGACACTGTCGCAGCTTCTCTTCGCTTTCGTACTCGGGCAGATCCAGTTGGTTGAAGCTAAGGACAGACACGAGTCGTTAGTATGATCATTCACCGCAAAGAGGAAGCAGTGAGGGAGAGACTTACCAAGTGTGGGCCGATGGAAGTGCGTTGGGGTTGCCGAACGCCTTGTGGATGTTGAACTTGTGCGTTCCGCGCATACCCTCGAGAGCCTTGAAGCCTTCGAGCGGCACCTTCGATGTACCAGTGACAAACTGCAAGAACAACGCGCGCTCTTCGTGGGTGCATGAGTACAACACGTTCCAGAACCAACGGATGACCGAGTCGGTCGGCTTGTAGTTGGCGTAGTCCGTGTTGGCCTTGAGGTCGTCGATGTCGATCTCAGGCATGCCCGAGATCAGCAGCTCGAGCTCGTTTTCATTGAAGATCGAGATCATCTCTGGCGGCACGAGCTGGTGGAATCCCTTGAGGAACGCGTCGATCTGCTGGCGAATACCCGTCGCCATGCGGTGGTGTGTCACCAACTTCACGTACTCCATCTTGTTGTCATCCGTCACGGCGATGTTGCGTCCGTTCGGGATCAAGTCGACGATCTCCATGCGTCCGAAGTTGGACTGCTCAGCCGAGAACGTGAGCTCCAATCCAAGATCTTCGATCGCATTGTCCAAGATTGAGTGGAGGTTGCGGTAGTACTCGGGGTCGATCGCCTCCATGTCGTGGTACGAGATCGGCAGCTGCAAGATGTGCTTGTAGAATGAACGCGTGAAATGTGCGTCGAGCAGCTGACCATCCGCCACGGCCTTGCCGATCACCTTGCCGACGAACTCGAAGTAGCTCAAGTGGTCCTTGTTGACGTACGAAAGCGGGTTCGGCTGGAACGTCGGCGAGTCGGCAGCCGATGTGAACAGCACGTAGTTCGGATTGAAGATCTCACGCGCCAAAATCACGTACCATTCTCGCGTGACACCACCAGCGTCGATGCCTTCCTCGCCCGTGAACGAGATGTGCAGCTTGCGACGCAACTCCGCGCCGCTTCGCATGCGCAAAGCGTAGTACGAGTCCTCGAAAATGTGGTCACGGCGCACGGCCAATCGCACAGCGGCACTGCCGACCTGGCTGCGGAGAGCTGTTTGTCGAAGCTTCTTCATCGCGCTCTGGAAGTACGTGCGCTTGTTGTCGAAATCCAAGTACGCACGACAACGTGGTAGCTTGACCAATGCAGCGAGCGACGCATCTAACAGCGACGGCTTCTCACGCACGAGCAGATTCAGCAGCACGCGATTCGCTTCGACAAAGTTGGCGAGACGGATACCATCACTTCCGGCGTCTGACGCCGTGATGGACGCCATTCGTGTCAACTCTAAGCGGGATTGCTGCATGGACTCAACACTATCGAGACCGCTTTCACGCAGCGCGGTGACGACGGCTTCTTCGCGTTCCGCCGAGTCGGGCACGCGGAGAGGCATTGATGCCGCATCGCGCGCACTCACAACGAAGAACGCTTCCACCATCGGCAAGAAACGAGCCAACAACGCAGCCATCGCGATCGACGCGCCGGCACTCTTGCCTTCGATCACCATCCCTTCTGCTTGGTCTTCGTCGCTACCTTGTCTGTCAGCAGCACGTGGAGTGCCTACTGCCTCAACAGTCGTGTCGATTGCACCACCTGAGATCACGCGAGCTTCATCCAGAGATTCACTGAGTGCGTCCCACAGACCATCCAATCCGATCGTCGCGCAGCAGTCGTTGAAGTCGCTGGTCGTCTCGCAGACATCTGAAAGAGTGTGAAGAAGACGCAGCAAAGTCAGCTCGTCTTGCGCCGACTTGAGCACAGCAGATGACTCAAACACGCTGTTGCTCGCTGTCGACTTCGAGCGGAATCGGTCGCTTGTTGCCAAACGCCTCGCTTGCTCAACGAGGGCGTCCATGATAACTGGCCGGTTGGCAGGAACACGATCAAGCAGCTTGAGAATCTGGATCGTTCGCTCTTGCATCGTTGGTGAACAGATATCAACGGTCAACACGCTCACAAGGCTGCCCGTGCGTTGCGCGTCCAGGATCACATGTGGCACGTGCACCCAGTCGATCGTGTCAGTCGTTACTGGCTTCGTGTCTTCGTCGTTTTCCTTCTTCTCCTCGTCGTCAGCTGACTTTCGCTTGAGTCGGTCAAGCGGCAACAGGATCAACTCGAGCAGTTCCAAAAGCGTCTCAAGATGGGTCGCGCTGCGGCTGACCACCGGCACTTCCAGCAGCTCGATCAGCACCTCGATGCCGCTTTCGGATTGAGGGGTTCCTATCTGAGCAAGTCCCTTGCGAAGCATACCATGGTGGCGCAGCATGTCGACAGCAAATCGAGGGTTCTGCTTCGCGAGCGTTACGAGCACGAGAAGCACACGACTGATGACTTCTGGTGGCACCGCCTGCTTCGTCAGCAACGACGTCCACCCAGCAGAGAGCCCAGTGCTCGTGCCGTACAGTTGCTGCGGCGGAAAGTCAACGGCGCTGTCGTCACTGGAATTCTTCAGGACCAAAGGCAACGCTAGCGGTGCCGAAACAATGCGCATGAGGTAGAGACGCACGCTCTCGCGAGTCAGCGGGTACAGACACACGTTCGTCAGAAGTTTCTGGAACACGCGCGTGTGCACAATCGACTGGCTCATGAACAGCAACCGAAGCAACGCTCGGATAGAAGCGTCTTCCAGGATGCGTTCCTCCACGTCTTCATCCTCGTCGCGAATCACACGGATCATGCCAGCATGCGCGGTCGAACTCCCATCATCGCGCCCGCTACGGCCTCGCGAGCTGGATCCGTCGCCTGTGCGACCACGTCCGCTGCGTCGAGCGGCACTGAAGATGTCAGGCCCATGCGACGTTAGCATTCGACGCAACGTAGGGCGCCGGAAGATGTCACCAGCTGCGTCGTCATCTCCAGGCGCTCCTGTCGTCGCACGGGGCTCATGGAACGCCGGACGATAAGCAGCACGCTCACGAAGCACCATAGCCTCAGCTTGGACTTGCGTCGGCAGCGTCTGCAAGAACGCGTCATCACAAGTCGTGAGAATCTCTTCGCGGAGACCGGGGGCAAGGGACGCTACAAATGACGCGTTGTCCATCTCTTCCGCGCGAGAGACATCTGCAGGCGTCTCAGCCGAGCGAGCCGCAGCTTCGCGTTCACGACGCTCGTTCGCCAAAACTTCAGCACGGATGTCCTCAGGAAGTGCCTCCAGCGTCTCGCGGTCGAAGCTTGAGTTCGCCATGTCCAGATCCAGTTGAGAAAAGCTTTCCGAACCGTCAGTGCCAGTCGTCGAAGCAGCGTGAGTACGAGACGGCGGCGCGGGCGGTGCGTGCTGCGCGATGATCTCGGCTTGCATATCAGGTGGCAGGAAGGCGAATACTTCAGGATCCACACCTTCCGGGCAAACGAGCTCGCCACTTGCAGCCGCACTGCTCGCTTCATCGACGACTTCATCCTCACTCTTCATTTCTTCTTCCACAACGTTCTCAATCGCTGGAGTCACTTCGGCTGACGGTTGCGGTGGAGCTGGAGCTGGAGGCTGAAAGCTCGTCAGATCCAGCGTGAAGTTCAACAAGCTACCTGATGCCGGGGTTGTCGCAGCAGGTGCAGGAGGCGGCAAAGTCGCTGAAGAACTCGCCGTAGAAACGACGCTTGCAACACTTGGCGTTTCATTGCTCACCGACGACGTCGAAATGCGAGGAGATGTAGGAGTCTCTGATTCGGAACCACCGTCATCTTGAGGCGATCGCAACGACAACGAGCTGGCAAGCGCAATGACAGACGCGGTATCTGATGCCGTTTCATTTGCTTGAGCCTGATTAGAAGCATCGTCACGACCACCGGTCTGCACCTCACGTCCACTTTCTCCACTGGAGGCGACAGCTTCATCGTCAGCCACGACTGGCGGAGGTTGCGCCGGAGTTTCATCACGTCCACGGCGGTCTCGAGAAGCACTTTCGTTGGTCGATTGTGGAGCTGCGCTTGATTCTCGACTAGCGCTGGGTGCTTCCGGCTCGACAAGTTGGTTCGCGAATTGCTCCAACCGTGCTGCCATCGCACGAGCATCAGTGTTGGCAGCAGCAGGACCGGCTCCAAGCTGAGCGCTCAACGAATCGAATCCCCAATCACCACGCAGCCCACCGCGGCCTCCAAGCAAGTCTCGTTCTCCACGACGCAGCGAAGATCCTGCGCCACGGTGCTGACGACCATGCCCGAAGACTCCTGCTGTCGGAATATCAAGAGAGAACTCGCTCAGCAGATTGGAAACGGCTGACAGACGATTCCGGGATGGTGGTCGATTCCGACCACCTCCTGCGTGGCGCAACAGGTCGCGTCCCAACAGTGCCTCTGTTGCGCCTGGCGCCAGACCGAGGTTGTTGTTCATCTGACGCACGAGTACGTTCAACTCACGGAAGAGTGACGGGGCGTGACGTGGAAGAGGAAGGCGATCAGGTACGAGACCGCCGAGGCCTCCGCTACGACCTTCCCGATCGGCTGACGATTCCGCTACCGTGGAGCTGGCAGAACGCAGAAGAGGGTGCAGCAACGATGTTGGTGCCGCTGATGACTGGTTCGATACAGGATCACGGGCACTAGTGCGCGTTCGAGGGCTAACGGCACTTGCAGCACCGGCATCCACAGTCTCGAAAATGAAATCGGTGTCATCGTTGACTCCCGATCGGTCTTCAAGCAGGTTCACCAGAGCTGATCCCATGCTGGCCACGTCGTTGGAAGGCGAAGTCGTCCCTGTCTGCAAATGCTCGCGGTGCCGGAACACCATATCTGGATCATCTTCGTCATCGTCATCGTCCCCAAATGCAAACACTCCCATTTGCGACTCACTTGCTCCATGGCTGCCACCGTCGAGGCTAAACATGTCGACAAGAGAACGGAGAAGTGGACTGCCTGTGAGGGCGCCAGGAGCAGAAGGGCGCTCGCCGTCACGAGCAGCTCGCGCTCTTGCTGACTGACGCAGGCGCACAGCACGGGCTTGGTTCGACACGAATGATTCATCCTCGAGCAAGCGGAGGTACGAGAACTCATCCTCGTCAACTTCGTCAAACCCGTCACCGTTGCCTCCTTCGGTACCGAAAGCTGCCCACTGTCGGCCTCCAGATCCTCGTCCACGCGTACCACTTTCCGCATGTCTTCGACTCACGCGAAGTCGAATACGACCTTCCTCTTCTTCCATTTCTTCGTCCTCGTCTTCTTCGACCTCATCTTCATCTTCGTCCTCATCTTCATCTTCATCCTCGCCGTCTTCATCGTCTTCGTCCTCGTCTTCTTCTTCCTCCTCCTCACCCTCGTGCTCATCGTGTTCCTGATCACGATGGTGCTGGTGATGACTGCCAAGGTCACTTGATCGACCTGAGTCACTGCTTCGATCGCTCTCATCATCGCTCGGGCCGTCTGCTCCAGAATCATGCATCTCATGATCCACCGACGAAGCTGGTGGTGATGTCATCGTCACATCATCAGCTCCAGCTTGTGAATCATTGCATGGTGCACTGATCTGCGCGTCGTTGCCAGGGGCAAGTAGAGTGCTGACGTGCTGTGGTGACGCCGATGTCGTAGCGATGGCGTCTTCTCCTTCCACATTTCCTTCGGTAGTTGCCGTGGCATTACGCTTCTTCAACAACTTCTTCACGCGATGCGTCACGAACGGCCGCGTCAATGTTGTCAGTGGACGCAGCAGCATGGTACACGTCGAATACGCAAACGGATGTGACAAGCTGATTTTCCGCAGTGCATCGACAAGGAGAGTCACGAACGAGTACTTGCCCTTCAGACCGCCACCAAGGACGACCTTGTCCCACGACAGCGACTTGGAGGCGGTGCCCTTCGGCCACAAAATGCTCATGATCAAAGCCGACCATGCGTGTAGCGCACTCAAAGCTTCTTCATCTTCAACACTCATCTCTCCGTGAGCCGCTGCTGCGCACTTGCTCACCGATGCTGGCCACGATTGGAACAGTCGCACGAGTTCTCCAACGATAACCTTAGGTCCATCCCCTGGCTGCGTTCCGATGGTCACCAGCAGCCTGTGCGTACTCGTCACGCGCTCTTTCGTCTTGGCCGTGAGAGCTTCGCGCTGGCGAACATCAGTATCGACAGCCCCAGTGTCATCACCAAGACTCCCACGCCGAATCGTCGCAAAACGACACAGTGCCTTGCACGGCAAAAGTTCTTGCAAAGCCAGGTGAATGACGCCTGAACTTGAGCCTTCGGAACCACTGGCGAAATGTTTGGTGAGCACCGCTGCGCACGCCGGGAAAGTTGTAACGACTTGAGTCAAGAGGTGGAGATAGGTTCCAACGCCGAGAGCGTTCGACTCGTGTGCCAAACTCTCGTCGTCGTCTAGGCTTCGCGTCTCTGGTAAGAACTTCTCGACGTTCCAAGCACTGCTCACTCTCGTTGCCAGAAGGTTTACGATTGTCTGCGCATGAAGTCGGTGCGATTTGGGAAGCTTGTGCAGAGCTTTCTTCTCCTTGTCTCCATGGTGGTCATCATGGGGAGCTGCAGTTGCGCCACTGTCGACTGTGCTTAATGCCTGACCTTCAGTTCCTGGTTGCACGACGGGTGCTTTCTCCACGACGTACACACGGCCTGACTCAGTCTTCTTGAAAGTAAGCGTCTTGCGCAGTGCCTGCATGAAGATCTTCTCACTTCGCGACGCATATGGAGCCACTTCCATCATCAGTACACGTGGTGTGATGCGCATCTGACTCGGTGGGCCGTAGCGCTCAGACAACTTCTTCATCGCCTGCTCAATCTTCTCCTCCATCATCTGCTCGAGCACTTGTGGCGATTCCAGAAGTTGAACCAAAAGCGCCGCCGTCAGCTCCTTGTAACCAGGGAAAACCGCATCCTTGCGTAGGTTCAAGAGCTGCTCGATTCCACCTTCCGAGTTCAGAAGCTCCGTAGCAACCTCGTAATCGAGCGTGATCCGTACAAGCAGTTGCCACAACGCATGTGCAGTGCTCCGTGAGAGCTCGCTCGACTTCATCAGTTGGACAGACAGCCGAACCAAGTCACGACGCACCGCAAGGCTCAATCGTGGTTGCGAAGATGGCGCGGTCGCTTCCGTCCCACTGGCGGCAGCTTCTATTGGACGGTCCGCCGATGCAGAGTCGCTCGCTTGGATCGTGTCAATGACGAGCAAGAGAGGCGCGTATGACTCTCTCGCCTTGTTCTCCGTCGCCACACCGTGCTGGATGAAGTTGAGGATGGCGTCCACACACGAAGTCGATTGCTTCAGCAAAGTGTCGACTGAGCTGACATCAAGCTGCAGCACAACCGCCAGCAAATGAGCCAGCATCATGACAAATCGATCGGATTCACCAACCGTCGAGATTGCCTTCACCAGTGCTTCGCTCACGCGGGCAATAACCTTCTGTCGTTCGTCATCGACTTTCGAGCACAACAACGCCAAGTACTGCGCCAGGCTCAAAACGAAGTTCTGAAGTTCGTAGACAGTGCCGTTTGCGGAAGAATCGGCAGACGTCAGAGATGCCACGGTCTCTGGTGCTTGGTGGCGAAGGATGGCGAGACAAACTTCTTCAAATCCTTCCCGAAGAGTTGCGTATCCTTCGAAAAGTGCCTTCTCTTCCTCGTTCTGCTGAGGTGCCGGAGGAGCTGATGTCTCCGCGTTTTGCGCACCACCGGCACTCGCCTCAGAGCTCCGCGGGGTTCCATCGTCGTTGCCCGCCGCATTTTCACCACCACCTTCTTCCTCCTCGTCTTCGTCATCGTCGTCTCCATCATCAGGATGGGACAAGAGCCACTCCATTGCGACTTCAACATCATTTACACGAGTTCGACGAATAGCTCGCTCCACGCGGGGTCGTGGAAAGCCCATCGCGACCAAACTGTCGACAGTTGCTGAGTCAACCTCAAACGGACGGTTTCTGCCGGCCGATCGCGAATTCCGCCCTGGTTGACCCATACCACCAAAGAGAGCCTGGAGAAAATCGTCTCGGTCGAGCGCGCCGCCAGCACCAGCCGCAAAGTCTGCGAAGGGATTGCCCAACTCGTGTCGGCGACCTCGATCGCGCAGGCGCTGCTGGAGAGCATCCAAGCCGTTTGGAGATGCAACCGGAGATGAATCTGCTACGTCCAGGCGATGACGCAAGATCATCACAACTGCGGGAAGCAACTCTTGAGCATACTTGTCGACATGAGCAGTTCGAACTCGAGGATCCTGCCAAAGTCGGAGGACGAGGTCGAGACATTCACGATGAAGCTGAACAGATAGCTTCCGCAGATCGAAGCGTTCGTGCTCAGGAAGACTCGCACTGGCAGAATCATCGCCCGTCACCAGTGACACCGTGAGAGGGCTGGTCCTCAACGTTTCGAGGTCACCAAGATGCTGCAATGCACTAGCCCCAACCCGGACGCACACTTCACGCATACGAGCATCGGCATCTGGCATTGCTTCAAACGAGGCGACAGGCATGCAATCCCCCATGAGATAAGCGATCATACCATGAAGACACGAGAACAACGATGCGGAAGACGTCTCGCTCGTAGCGCCAGGCTGTACCAGCTTGTGAAGCACCAATGCATTCGCCTGCTTTGTCTTCGAGTCGAACACTGTTTGCATCACGGTCTCGAGCACAAACACGAGGTAGTACTTCGTCTCAAATTCATCTCGTGCGCGTTCTCCCTCCTTTCGCGACAGAGCGAATTCGACGTCTGCACGAAGAGTCGTCGCGATGAAGCGCGCTAAATTGTGGGCATGCATGGCCAGCGGAAGGACGGTGTCCTCCGCTCGACGATGCTGAATCGGCGTCGAGACGAACGTCTTGGTCATCTTCACCAATAAGCTGCGCGTCACCGAGTTGAATCGCAGGAGCAGCAACGAGCACAGCTTCCACAGACCCTTCATCTTGCTCACGGATGACACCTTTTCTTCTTTTTCTGAGAGATCCGGTCGGATGGCACGATGACAAGCTGTCAAGCTCCCTCTTTCTCGTTGAACACCACGCGACACAGCGAACAGCTTCTCCAACGTCCCCTTGTTCGTTCTGGACAGCAGTTCAGAAAACCAATGACGACTCTGCAGACCATTCTGCGCAGTCTGCATTGTCCACGTCAACACGCCGACCAGCCATTCAATGAACGCGAGTTGGCGCAGGTACTGGCTGATTCCTTGAAGCTTGGCTTTTCGTTCAACGTCCGCGGAGATGTCTTTTTGATCAACTCCTTCATCGTCAAACAGCTCAGCTAACTCGATGTCAGGTAGCGAACTGAAGAGACCGCTGACATCACTGCGCTGGCCTCGTAGATCCTCGATTTGCTTGCCTATTTCAATCATCACTGCACTGAGCATCTTCGCTGGCTGCTGTGAAGCGAATGATCGAAGCGCGACCGTAATAGATTGGGCAGCGGGCTGATGGGTCATCAAGTTTCTACGGTCTTGCTGGCCCTTGGTACCACCACGCGCGACCAACAGACTCGACAGAAAAGCAGGCGCCGTCGGCAGGATGAGTCGATACAGCTTCAGCAGGCAATGCACGCCGCCGTGGTCGGAAAATGAAGACGCGTGCTCCGACTTGCTCAGAATCGGTTCCAGGACGTCGCAAAAATGCGTAACCATTCGCAGCAACGTTCGGTACTTGTCGTCCGTCTGTCGAGACGTTTGCACGTTGCTTGAATCACAATCTTCGCCAAAACGGAGCAGCTTCTTCGCAGCTTCTACGCACGCGTGAATCGCAGCCGCTTGGAAGCCCGAGACTTGGCGCATCATCTCAAACACACCCGAACCGACGATCGCTGCAGTGTCTCCCTGAAGATGGTCGCAATCTTCAGCAACATACAGCGGCGTGGCGAAACAATCGAACAAGTAGAGAAGCGGCTTGTATCGTGCAACCTTCTCTGCGTGGGCGCTGGTCAGGCACAACGCGCTGAGCACGCTGGGGATGGCCATGATCAACTCGGAGGACGGAGGGAGAATACGCGCAGGTCGAAGTTCCGCGACATTCCATCGCGTCAGCGTTTTCAAAAATGCATCAGCAATACCTCCGGCGTGGACTTGGTTCACGCTGCTTGGATCGTTGTTCACGATGTCGGACACCACAATTGCAGCCTGAGCGAAGACAACAGGACCGAAAAGATCGATGTTGCTCAAGATCTTGATCAACGCCTTGCTCAGCGGGCTGCCTTCACGAATCACACGGCTTGTCGCGCCAGCGCTCATCACTCCTTGAGAGTGGAATGAGACTGACAGCATCACCAGTAACGCGATTATCAGCACCGTTGTAGTTTCTGACAGCTTCTCAGTTGACGAAGCCGAAATTTCCGCCTGCAACCGATCAATGACCATTCCGACACCGTTGAGTTCACGATAAAGCGCGGCTGCGGCTGTGTGCGTGTTGATTGTCGTCTCGAGGGCTTGGATACACAGTGTGATCAGCGAAACGTGGAACGGGCTCGACGCTGTTGACGATGCGACGTGCAGGAGAGCTGGAATCACACCGCTCTCGGTGAGAATCGCCGCACCGGATTGCATTGCGACAACCTGGTTGAGTAGCACGAGCACTGCCTCGATCCAACACAACTTGCTCTCTTGAGGATGCAGTGGGTCACGGAACAAGCCAACGCGAAGGACTTGGGCGTCCTCTGGCGTGATCAAGTCGGAGGTCGCTTGGACAAACGCGACCGCCAAGGTCATATCCATATCGTTCGAGTCCGCGTCGTTTTCGTGGGCAGCTGTAACCGACGGTACGCCTGTCGACGACGATGACGAGCCTCTCACTCGAGGGCTCATCTGGCCGAGCTCCGACATCGCAAAACGCACGAGAGCTGGAAAGGCGCCGTGAGGAGATCCCTTCGCGACACCAAGCGCCTGGAGCACGTTGGACTGACGACCCAAAATTCCACCGGTTCCTCCACGCTCGGCTCGATCGTACACCAGCGCCGTCAATACTTGAAGAGCAGCAACGCGGACGCGGAGTGGCACTTCATCATGTTTTTCCACGCGGACCAAGTCTGTGAGACCACGCGCAAGGCCGGGGTGTTGCTCCACGAGACTGGCCACATCCAGCGATTCGCCGAAGAGGTAAAACAACGCGAGCAGCGCGTGCAATCGCTCAATCGTACTGGACTCGGCTGATCGCGTGGGACGAATTGCCGCGACGACACTGCGTATCCGAACGAGCAGCGGAAACTGGTGCTCCGTCGGCACAGCCGCCGTCTCGATGAGCTGCTCGCAAATGTCTCCGGCAAGCATAGCGCCAGCACTGGACGCCGACGCAGTGAGCTGATCGACCAGCGTCTGGTCAAATTTCACGGTGACGAGCTCTTTCGACGCACCAATCGCTACCTGTCGGTAAAACTGGTATACCGTCGCGCCAGTTAGCTGCTTGCGCACGTCTTCGTCCGTCAATTTCACCGCCGCGTCGGTCCACGGAGCAGAAAAATCATCGACTCCTGCACTTTGACTGGAATTCTGACCCTGCGCCAGCGCCAGCAAGCGACGTCGTAGTGCAGCATTCGTCGACGCAGGGCTATCAACCTGCACTGCCGTCGGGTCCACTGCATGGCGGTGCTGTTGCGGCAGCAGCGCCAACGTCGCGAACACGTGCGTCGCCTCAAACGCCACATTCTCGTCTCGTGCACCCATCAACTCCACCACACTCTACATATTTGTGCCATCGCAAGGCGTCAGCTACTCCATCCACAGGCATCATACCACTGCAACAAGTAACCACATACCTCAATCGCGTTGAACAGGTGCTTGTTCGATGCATTTTCCAGCAAGATCGCTGAAAATCGCAGCGCCTGGAACACTTGCTCCGTGAACTGCCGCTCGTCGTCGTCGCCCATCGCCGCGTCCTTCTCCGCCGCACTCACTGGAGTCGCGTTAGTGCCACTCGCAGTCGCCGTCGATGGCGCTGCAGCCACCAGCAAACGCGGACATTGCTCCAATGCCGTCACAAGCTGCGTCTTCAACTTGTCCAACACGCCGGCCCAGTTGCGTAAGTTCGCTTGGCCTTCAAACTGCCAGCCCGGGATGCACTTGAGAATCGCCGTGAACCGTGCAGACGGCGCCTGCTCCAGCAGCTCCATCAGACGCTTCTCCTCCGCGCTGGGCGGCGGACAGGGCGTGCCGTTGCCGCCGCCGTTGCCGGCCCGGTAACTTGCCATGCGCGCTTTCTCCTGTTCTAGGACGCCAAATAAGGTGCAAACTCCTCGCACGCAGAGCGCTTTTCTTCCTCTCTTGTCTCGCGCACTCACCTACTCGCGTATCCGTCGGGTCTTCGCCTGTAGCCGTTGAGAACGCCGCACGTGGATGCGCTTGGTGCTTCTTGGCGCTTGGTCGCTTTCCCCTTCTGGTTGTTTCTCCCCCCACGGTTGCACTTGGAAAGCAGCGCGGTTAACTTTCTGGGTCAGTTGCGAAAGTAACCGGTAAAATACGCATTGAAGTGGTTAGGTTCCCACAGCGGAATGAAAGTATCCAAAATACCTTACGGATACCGAAAGATACCGGTTGAGTCACCGTGCCAACGGAAGATCCACCCAAGGATATGCTCCAGCGAACACGAGAGATGCCCTCGAACAATGACGAGAGGAACTGGAACCATACGCAACTACACTCTGCTAGTGCGGCACACATGATCGCTCTACCAAGCGGGCCGTCGAAGGGGAAGGAAGGTCATCAGGGAGGCTTTTTGCCAAGTTCTTGGTCTCGGTCCAGTGTAAATCTTCTTTTGACCAATCGAATCAACGAATTTATATATTATCAGCCAATCATAGAGCAATAGATGAATGATTGCCATTGGCTGAAAATCGGCGAATGCAAAGGGGGAACTCGCCAAAAGATTTCGGGCAGCACACAAAGAGAAAGAAAGCACCAAGACGCGGCAAGATGACAGAGTCGGTGTTCGGTATTGTCGGCAAGGATTTCGTGCTGCTCGCGGCGGACGCCAAGGTGGCGCGTTCGATCCTCGTGTACAAGGACGATGAGGACAAGGTGAGTCACGAAACATGCTCGAAATGGCCGGATTGAATAGCTTTTGTAGAGCTAAACTAATGCGAATTCTTGTTCCTTCAGTCGGTTGAGCTGGACGCGCACAAGATCATGGTGGCGACTGGCCCACAGGCGGATCGCGTGGGTTTCGGCGAATACGTCCAGAAGAACATGAAGCTGTACGAGCTGCGCAACGGTGTCACGCTCAGCGGCCACGCGACGGCCAACTACGTGCGTGGCGAACTGGCGGCGTTCCTGCGCAAGTCGCCGTACCAGGTGAACCTGCTGATCGGCGCCGTGGACGAAGAGCAGACACCTGAAGGCGCGAAGAAGGCCGTGCCGTCGCTGCACTGGATCGACTACCTCGGCGCGATGGCCAAGGTGAACTTCGGCGCGCACGGCTACGGCTCCAACTTCTGTCTCTCCATCTTCGACCGAGAATGGAAGGTTCGACTGCTTCTGATCATGGGCTAATGCAGGGATGAATGGGCTTGCGTATTGATTATTGTATGGTTGTGGTATGAGCAGCCTGACCTCACGGTGGAGCAGGCCACCGCTGTGCTCAAGATGTGCTACCACGAGCTCGAGACGCGCTTCCTCGTGCGCAACGGCAAGTGGATCTACAAGGTACGTCGCCAAGTAATTGTTTGTTTCCCTGCACAAAGCTGTTCTCTAATGGACTCTTTCGTGGTGATAGATCGTCGATGCGAACGGAATCCGCGAGCTCGACGTGTAAGCTGAGTAAGCCATTTGCATGAATTAAAAACAAAAGAGAGACCGAGAAAGCGAGAGCGACGCAGAGGAAGATAATCAATGGGAACTCAGACAGCCTCCCTTTATGATCGTTTTTCACCAAGTCTCGCAACGTCCGTTTCGTGGAAGCTCCATTCGTGAAAACGAATCCCTTATCACCACAGCGTCGCCTACCACATGTCCTATTAGCATACGATCGACAGCCACATGGCCGACCAACTTCACAGGGCCAGCGACGACAATCGGAGCTTCACTCACTCGCCTATTTCCTTCCTATATCCAAACGACAGTGCTCGGTCACTTGCGCGTGTGCGCGGTTGAATATGAGACCATGTTGCACGGGCCGTTCTCAGCTGTGAAGCCCGTACTGTGACCACCCTCAGTATGACCAGGAAAGCGTCAGCAAACAACCCTTCGGCTCCCATCGAATACTATCCATGCCGCAGCCATGGTACTCCACTACTGCCTTTTGAATGACGAAGTCCTGAGGAGTTGTGGTGGCCTGCATAATCTCCAGTGACGCCATGATCTGCGGCATCATCGAAGAGCTATTTTAATAGCTCAGGGTCTCGTCCGCTATTTAAAAATAGCGGACGAGACCCTGGTCGAATTCACCCAACACAACACTTCACTGCACCCTGACGCATCTGCAACAGTGGGGGTCACACGCAGTACGGCCACAGCCAACATCATCCGATCTCATCCGCCGTCTTCGCATTTACTTTGAAGTCGAATTTTGGATCGTGGGAAGAATGACACAAATTTTCACAAAACAAGGTACATCATCTCATTCGATTTCCACTACAGCGTGAAGATTCGGATCCATTTCCCGTCGCGAGGTTGAAGTTCCCAACACTCGCATGAGAAGCCTTTCCTGACCTGGCCATCATTGAGCGATTCACCTCGGCGACGACACTCCACGAAGACCATGCTGCTGCCTTTCGCAGCGCTCTTCGCGCTCTCCAACCGCACGCAGGCGGCGCGCAAGGGCCTGTGCGACGACCTTGTGAACTCCGCGCTTCCCTTCTGCGACGGGGCCAAAGATATTGACGCGCGCGTGGCTGACCTTGTGGCTCGCATCCCTCTCACTTCTGTGGGCGGTTTGCTCGTGAACAACGCGTCGGCGCTCAATGAGAAGAGCCCGCCAGTGCGTTTGAACGCGTACCAGTGGTGGAACGAAGCTCTCCACGGCGTCGGCGCGTCGCCTGGCGTGCATTTCCAGTCGTCGACGCCCCACGCGACCAGCTTCCCGCAGGTGTTGAGCGTCGCGGCGTCGTTCAACCGCACGCTTTTCTACGAGATCGGCCAAGCCATCAGCACGGAGGCGCGGTGCGTTTAGTAGAGGATGAGCTGCTGGTGACGGTCATGTTTTTCTAATGTCTACTGTGGTTCTAGGGCGTTCTACAACGCCGGCAACAGTGGACTGACCTTTTGGGCACCCAATATCAACATCTACCGTGATCCACGATGGGGCCGCGGCCAGGAAACGCCAGGGGAAGACCCAGTATTGAACGCTGAGTACGCTGTCGCCTTTGTACGTGGTCTACAGGGCGATGCAATGGACGGAAGCCAGTCAAACAAGCCACCCAAGTATCTCAAGATCTCTGCGACGTGCAAGCACTTCTCCAGCTACAGCCAGGAGGTGCCTCGCCACCGCAACGACGCGATCGTGACCAAGCAGGACCAGGCCGACACGTACTTTCCGATGTTTGAAGCCTGTGTGAAGCAGGGCCGAGCCAGTGGCGTCATGTGCAGCTACAACGCCGTGAATGGGATCCCTTCGTGTGCTGACAGGGAGCTGCTCACGGGGCTCGTGCGAGACCAGTGGAAGTTTGATGGATACATCATGACGGACTGTGAGGCCATCCACGACGTGATCTACGAGCACCACTACACGCAGTCGCCAGCGAAGACCTGTGCGACCGTGCTGAACGCTGGCGTGGATCTCAATTGCGGTGCGTTCTTCCAGCAGCACCTCGTGAAGGCGATCGCCGAGGGCGTCGTGGACAAGGAGCAAGTCCGCACGGCGTTGAAGAGGCTCTTCCGCATGCAGATGAGACTCGGCATGTTTGAGAAGAGCCCGCAGCCGTATTCAGACATCACAGCACAGGAAGTTGACACGCCAAAGCACCGTCAGTTGGCGTTGGAAGGCGCGAGACAGAGCATCGTGCTGCTGAAGAACGAGGAGAAGCTGCTGCCACTGAATGCGACGGCCTTCTCATCCAAGCAGCCGCTGTCTCTGGCGCTTGTGGGCCCGCATTTCAATGCCAGCGACGTGTTTTTAGGCAATTATGCGGGGATTCCGACGACGATTTCGACACCGCTGACCGCCATTTCGTCGATTGCCTCGAACGTGAGCTACGCCTTTGGCTGCAACGTCTCTGCGTCCAAGCACGATCTTCCGGACTTTGGCGAAGCCGAGAAGGTGGCCAAGACGGCGAACCAGGTCGTTGTCTTTGTCGGCTTGGACCAAACGCAAGAACGTGAAGAGATCGACCGAAGCTCGCTGTACCTGCCAGGCTACCAGCCAGAACTGATCGACCGCGTGATCAAGGCAGCGTCCAAGCCTATCGTACTGGTGGTCATCGCGGGCGGCTGCGTGGATCTGAGCAGCTACCGGTACCACCCCAAGGTCGGTGCGATTGTGTACGCCGGGTACCCAGGCCAAGCTGGTGGCCAGGCGATCGCTGACGTGTTGTTTGGCAACTACAACCCGTCAGGAAGGCTCACACAGACGTTCTACACCGAGGATTTTGTCAAGACGACGTCGATCTACGACATGCACATGCGTCCGTTCGAGCCGACTGGTAATCCAGGACGCACCCACCGCTTCTACCTGGGCTCGCCAGTGTTCAAGTTCGGCGAGGGGCTTTCGTTCACGACGTTCCACGCAGCGTTCATCCCGAGCAAGGCTTCCTGCGACGAAGCCACGGACGTCTGGTCGAGCCAGGTGCGTGTGAACGTGACCAACACGGGAAATGTGCCAGGCGAGCACGTCGTGCTGCTGTTCGCTGAGCCGCCACCGGCACCACAAACGCGAACCCACAGCAATTCTTCCACACTGGACAGACGACCGTTGCAGAAACTGGTGGCGTTTGGTCGTACGCGTTCTCTCGCACCCACAGCAACTGAGACCGTAACGTTCTCCCTCTCGAGCGACGCGTTCTCGCTCGCCGATGAGCAGGGACGACTGGGCCTCGCTCACGGCACGTGGGTGCTTCGCGTCGACGATCAACGCATCCAGCAAACCATTGGCACCGGTGACGCTGCCTGTGTGAAGGGGTACGGTGGCCAGCAGCAAGACAAAGCCGAACAGTGAAGACAAGGGAGGAGGGACCTAAGTCCAGAGGTGGCTGACACCATTTTGAACCCAGGAAGGATCCACCTGTGACGTGTGACGCAGTCGCGTCTACGGTGATGCATGTATCGATCGATGTCCAATGCTACTCACTCCCTGCGCGTGAATGAAGACCACTAGTCCACACAGCTAGCGCAATGCTGGGCCGACTCCATCATCTCATGGTCTCCTGTGTACTTGCAGATGATGAAGCGGCACTCCAGACGCGAGTTGAACGCCCACGTCGGTTGGGCTTTTCTGGTCAGTCAATGGGGACTTGGTGAACCCACTGCCACGGTCGCTTCAATGACCTTACGAGCGTTTCGCTTCCGTGGTGCCAGCAGTCCTGGGTTGAGCTCTTCGAGGAGGCACTTGAGCCAATCGCCACACTTCAGGACTTAAGCTGACGACGAAATCCATAGGTCGGTGAACAGGATGCTGGGAACACTACACCGCTCTTCCGAGAGGCTTCCACCAGCCGCTTCCTAGCGTGCCTCCATGTCCTCTCGGAGTCAAGGCTTCTTCACAAGCGATGGCGTTCTGTTCGGCTCATTCACCAACTGAACGCAAGTTCAACAGGCCGACTTCATTTACAAATCTACCGTCTCCAGTGTCAATATGATGCTACATCAACAGTGCGACAGTGAAGAGAAGCAGGATGAAGTGCCAAAGTGGTCCCAGTCCACACCAACTTACCGATACAGCGTCATGTCGGCAGAGGACGGGCAAGACAGCGGCCTGATCAATGCCGTGAGAGAAAGCACTAAGCGACCTCGTGGATCCGACGGCTCCAACACGCCCACCGGTCGAGACAGCGTGTTCGTTCGAGGCTCGACCATCGGCCGCTACCGTGTATGGCCGGGCGCGATGGTCGTCGGGCTGTTGTTCCTAGCGACAGCAGCTTTGATGGTTTACTACGGGCCCATTCCGGCAGCCAAACGCGGGCAAAAACCTTCGAAAAGCACCACTTTGACGCCTCCAGGATCGCTGGTGGAGTCAACACAACGGCAGACCCGAATGAGGACTTGGTATCGGACGATGGAGCCATTGGAAACCCCAAAGTATACCCATGCAGCCAGTGTGAGCTGCCCAACTACCTGAGCAAGAACGGCCACATCGTCGCAGTGTCCAGCAACGGCACGGAGGTTCCGCTCAAGATCAAAGGCATCAACTGGTTCGACACGGAGACGTAAGGGGGTTGCTATTGGACTAGACAGTTGCAGAGCGAGGAGGCTAATGGCATGTTTGTATGGCTGGATAGCGGCCAAGCGATCCCCTTCGGGCTCTGGGACAACACGGCACCGCGGTAGGCATGGACTTCCTTACTACCTCTCCTGTGTATGGTATCTGACGAGTCATTCGTGTATATCTACAGTACCAAGTCGCTTCTTTCCTGTCCCACAACAAGTTCAACGCCGTGCTCTTCCACTGATGGCGACGTGGATTCTCGAGAACAAAGTGCCCAACACTGCGCTTCTAAACAAACAGGAGAACCGCGGCATCAACGTCAAAGACTACCTGTCACTACTCAAGAGCATCCTCAAGGTGCTGCAGTATCGCCACATCGCCGTGCTCATCAGTATGCACACGCTCACATTCTCTGACAACGGCAAGCTCTGGTACAATCCCGATGTAGCTGAAGACGCCTTTCTCAAGTCGATCGACATCCTCACGAAGACGCTGTGCTCGAATGAGTACTGGAACGTCATGGGTATCGACCTCAAGAACGAGCCGGCAGCAGCTACGTGGGGAGATGGGACGGCGACGGACTTCCGAGCCGGGGCCAAGCGTATTGCGGATCGTATGCTCAAAGGCTGTCCTCGTTGGATGGGATTCGTCGAAGGTGTGAACGGCAAGCGTACCATGAACTTGGATGGCGCGACGATTTCGTACTACGACTGGTACGGAGGCGGCCTGCAGGGAGCCAAGACCCAAGGGCTCGAGTTTAGCATCAAGGACAAGATCGTGTGGGCACCACACTACTACACTCCGGTCGTGTACCCCAGGAGTACTTTTACGGCGGGGGTACGCTTGGTGCAGCCCTCTCGGGTTACGTGGAGCTTGGGGACGACGCCTTGCGAGGAAGAATCAAGGCTACAATGAACGATATGTTCGGGTTCCTGGCTTCGGAGACGGGTCCCGCTCTTCTTCTGGGCGAGTTTGGAGGGTTGTACGCGGAAGACAAGCACCCGATGAAGACCACGAAGAGATGCACAGACTTCACGATCGAGATTATCACCAAGCCAGGCTGGGTCGGTGGGTTTGTGTGGTCGCTGAACCCAGAGAGTGAGTACCAGTACAACCCAGCGGATACTCCGGGCCGGTTTGTCGAAGGATTGCTGAAACTCGACTGGCTGGGGGCCAATGAGGAGTACATGAAGGGCATGGCTGCCATGGATACGATGGAGAACCTGCATTCGTTGCCTTGTTTCCCTATTTCGGCAAAGTCCAGTGGAGATCCTTCGTCGGTCTCCTCCTCCTCGTCTTCGGCATCCAAGGCCGCGTAGATGATAGGGCGTTTCTGTACATACAGAGAGTTTTCATGAGTCCCGAGCCCCCACTATTATCACACAGAATGCGATTGCTTGCACCTCTTAGCATTAACGTAGCCTCTACGGAGACCGCAAACCAAACAAAGGCAACAGCCGGACAACGGACACTCACCCTACCAATCTGGAAACCAATGTCTGCATGCAACATGAACCCATTGGGGATCCGCCTGCGACGTGTGACGTATGAACACCGTGTCTCTCCAATAATAACTGCCCATCGATCTCCAATATATATTGTGTGAGAATCTTGCAAAATATGCCGGGTTAACGTTTTGCGTGGTACTTAACCTAATGACAACGAAGTTGAGAAGTTTACACATCCAAGGGCATCTAGTAGAGGGGCAGTAAACTCGTTGCAAGAGGTACCTTCGAAGTACCTTAGTGCATCCATCAGCCCCTCGGCACACCGAGCCGTACTCAATAGACTCCCTCGACTAAGTATTTTAATTAAATCACTTTTGCGGCACCAACTCGAGCATTTGTAGAACGACGGACCGCAACAGTCAACTCCACAGACCAAAGTATCCAAATCAAATGCTTCAGAAGAACGGCAAGGGATAACGCTCGAAGATCTCATTCCGAAGTCCTGCAAGAAAGACTTGCTCAACCAAGGTACTTGATTCAGAGGCTTTGGGCAGCTGACCTGTGTGTGAGCAGAAGTAAACCGACAGGTCCATCACAGTGGGGATGTTCACTACGAAAAATGAACTTGGGCAACATCGTCGTTGCTTTTATGTTTCGTGCGCAATAATTATTGGACTCAATATCGTGTACAGTATCAAAACCACGGCGTTCATCCAAATGAGATTCACTCAAAGCTTAACCCGACTACCACGGGCTTGCAGACTTGAGGATGCCGAGAAGTAGTTTGATGCCCTCCTTGCACAATTAATTGCAATATGTTGGTAACTACACAATTAATTGCAATATGTTGGCAAATCATCCTTTGTTATCTCTTTCTCGGCATGCGTGGTTCCTGAAGTGTTCTTTAGTTGGTCAGATACCGATATATCACAACACGCTGCGTTTCATACTGGGGTGGGTGATGTGTCAGGGAGTGAGTCTTTTCCTCCTCTTCCTCCTTGTTCTCGGAAGTGCAGAACGACGTTGTCGAGGATGTGGTCAGTGGACGAACCCAGTGGTGAGTCCGCCAACTTCAAGGATTCCTGTTTGGACTGCCGGACGTTTCAGCACTGAGTGGTGCTGCCGCTAGTGGGCAATGGGTTGAGGTTCTTCAGTAGCTACTTGCTCAGCCAATCACCAGGCGCCAGTGCACACTCGACGCCTCTGCTCTTCAACATGCGTGAACCCAATGCCCCTGAGCATGACGCCTCGCAGAGGAGCCCTACAGCCTTCAGCTTTTTAGCCTCTGTTCCCAGGAACTGAGCAGGGGCTCGTGTAGTCTTCACTTGTTGCCTGTGTCTTCCTCATTTATCAACTGGAGTCCAGTTCATCAAGCCACCAACTTCCACGCACGATGGTCCGCTACTACGAAAGCGATGACGAAGAGAAGGTCTGTGAGATCACCGCGTCATCGCCTGCGCCGAGAGGCATGCAGTCCACGCCGACGTATCAATACAGCATCATGCTAGCGGACGACGGCCGTGGCAGTGGCCTAAGGGACAGCGGCAGGAAGACGCGAGGATCCGAAGGCTCCAACACGCCCACCGCAAGAGATACGGTGTTTGTGCGAGGCACTCTCGGTGCCCGTGACATTGAAGCCATGGAGTTTGGGTTGATGAAGGACCCGGAACGCATGGGCGACTACAAGGGCCGCTACCGCATGTGGCCTGGTGTCGTGGCCTTCTTGCTGCTTCTCGCAGGCGCTGGGTCCCTCATGGGGTACTACGGTCTCAAGGCCCATACAGACAGCCAGACACGAGCACAGGAGTACGAGAAGCACCACTTTGAGGCCTCCAAGATCATTGACGGGACCAACACGACCGCCAACATCAACGAAGACTTGGTGTCGGATGACGGAGCCATCGGAAACCCCAAGGTGTACCCACCCAGTGTGTGTGAGCTGCCTAATTACCTGAGCAAGAACGGCCACATCGTCGCGGTGTCCAGCAACGGCACGGAGGTTCCGCTCAAGATCAAAGGCATCAACTGGTTCGGCATGGAGACGTGAGTTGATACTGTCGATTGCAAATTGTGCAAGTTCCTGACGTACTGATGGTCTCTTGTTGTGACTGGACAGTGGCCAAGCGATCCCCTTGGGGCTCTGGGACAACACCGAGAACGGCACCACCGCGGTAGAGTACTGCCCTTCTCATTGTACTGTCATTGTGGACATCGAACTGACTATAGCTTCTCGTTTCTAGTATCAAATCGCATCATTCCTGGCCAACAACAAGTTCAACGCCGTGCGTCTTCCTCTCATGGCGGCGTCGATCCTCGAAAACAAAGTACCCAATGGCGCGCTTCTAAACAAACAGGAGAACCGCGGCATCAACGTCAAGGACTACTTATCTCTGCTCAAGAGCATCGTCAAGGTGCTGCAGTATCGCCACATCGCCGTGCTCATCAGTATGCACACGCTGACGTACTCGGACAATGGCAAGCTCTGGTACAACGCCGACGTCTCCGAGGATGACTTTCTCAAGTCCATTGATATCCTGACCAAGACATTGTGTTCAAACGAGTACTGGAACGTCATGGGCATTGACCTCAAGAACGAGCCGTCGGGGGCGACCTGGGGCGACGGCACGGCCGTCGATTTCCGAGCCGGGGCCAAGCGCATCGCTGATCGTATGCTCAAGGGCTGTCCTCGCTGGATGGGATTTGTCGAAGGCGTGAATGCCAAGCGAACCATGAACTTGGACGGGGAGACCATCTCGTACTACGACTGGTACGGAGGCGGGTTACAAGGCGCCAAGACCAAGGGACTTGAATTCGCCGTGAAAGACAAGATCGTGTGGGCACCACACTACTACACACCGGCCGTGTACCCGCAGGAGTACTTCTTCGGAGGGGGTAAGCTGGGCGTAGGGCTCTCAGGGTACGTGGAGCTCGACGACGACGCGCTACGAGGCCGAATCAAGGCCACAATGAACGATATGTTCGGGTTCCTGGCATCAGAGACCGGCCCAGCGTTGCTTCTGGGTGAGTTTGGAGGGTTATATGCGGAAGACAAGCACCCACTGAAGACCACGAAGCGGTGCACAGACTTCACGATCGAAGTCATCACGCAGCCGGGCTGGGCAGGGGGCTTCGTGTGGTCGCTGAACCCAGAGAGTGAGTACCAGTACAACCCAGCGGATACCCCCGGCAGGTTCTTCGAAGGACTACTGCTGATCGACTGGCTCGGTGCCAATAAGGAGTATCTCAAGGGCATGGCCGCCATGGACACGATGGAGAACTTACAGCCATTCCCGTGCTTTCCCACTGCCAGCGAAAGCTCTTCCTCATTGTCTTCATCTGCTTCTTCTTCGTCGTCTTCATCGTCCACGGCTGCGTAGATAAAAGGCTTCTTGTGTTGGACTTACGAGGCTGGGTGATATGGGAATATGAATTTACAGACAATGGTTGACGTCACTAGGAGAGTGGCTGTTGTGCTGTGGGCTAAGCTACTTCTTTCTCTTGGGTGGTGGGGCCCTGCGATTAGGCACGCAGCACGGTCGGGTTGGCACGCAGCAGGATGTCTTCGGCCAGCGTCTCGTCCACCTGCTCTTCGATGATACGGCAGATCATGGCGTCGCCGTGGATGTTGCAGACCGTCACGAGGCGATCCAGGATCACGTCGGCGGCGACGACGAACGCGTAGTATGACGGCAGTGGCTGGCTCGGGAACGTGATGCTCCACACGGTCGTGAGCATCACGAGACTGCCGGAAGGCACGGGGGCCGCCGCCAGAGCACCGAGGAAGGCCGCGAGCGCGAGCACGCAGACCTGGAACGTGCCGAACTGGCTGTCGAGACCCGAGACGTCGACGAGGAACATGACCATCATGGGCAGGTAGATGGCCGTGCCGTTCATGTTGAGCGACGCGCCGATTGCCATGACGAAGTGCATGACCGACGTGGACACGGCTCGCGAGGTCTCAATGCAGCGGATGCTCACAGGCAGCGTCGCGACCGACGACGAACAACCCAAGCTGTACACGTACGCCGGCACGAGGTGCCACATGTACTTGTACGGGTTGCTGCGCGCAAACACCGTAAACAGCAGCGGCATGACGATGAGCACGTGGACGGCGACAGCTCCCAGGAAGAGACCCGTGACGTTGAGCGTGAGCGTGATGGGCGACTTGTTCATGATCGTGAGGTTGGCACCGAACGAGCCGGCGAGCAGCGACAGCACAGCGATGGGCGTGAAGCGGATGACCCAGTTGACCATCATGACCAGCGACTCGTTGACCTCCCGAAGGAACTCGAGCAGCGGGTTGAGCTGGATCGGCCCGTGGAAGCTCTTGGCCAGCGTGATGCCGCACGGGATCGCGAACGCGACGATCGACAGCAGCGTGTTGTTGACGAACGCCGCCATGATGTTGGACGGCACGACCATGTGCAGGATCGTGATGAGGTTGTCGGTCAGCGAGCCGGCCGCTGAGAGTACGGCTTCGTTGCGGACAAAGGCATTGTTCACGTCGTCGACCACGAACTGGGATGTGGCGTTCAGTGCATTGGCCGTGCAGGTCACGAGGCCGCTCGCGAGCTCTTCGAGGTACTTGCCGTTGCTGCACTGGATGCCGAAGATGGCCTCGGTGTTGTTCTGCGACGCCGTGTTGGTCATGTTGAGCACCGCGCGCGAGACGTAGCCCATGCCGATGCCCTCGACCACACAGATCGCAGTTGTGAGCAGGAAGAACAGCGCGACGCGGATGCCGATGCGCTGGCCCTGGCCGATGTGGATGATATCGGCGACAGACACGGCCAAGTTGACGAAGACCAGCGGCACGACGATACACTGGATGGCGCGGATGTACAGGTCGCCAGGCAGTTTGATCCACTTGGACACGGCCTTGTCCACGTCAAAGTGGTGGATCAACGCGCCCAGCAGGATGCCCACGACGATACACGCGAGGATGAGCCACATGCTGAGCTTGGACGCCATGGCGTGCTGGCCCTGCGGGTTGAGCGCCGTGAGGAACTGGTTGGTCGCGGCGCCGGCGTTGTTCTGGTTGGGCTGGATGCCGTGGAGCCCTGTGGCGTTGGACGGAGGAGTGACCATCGTGTGGAAGTGGCCCGAGCTCGGCGAGTGGACGGACCGACGCGCGCCGCCCGTGTTGGTGGTGAAGTTGGTGCGCAGTGTGGCCGTGTGCGGCGGCGGCGCGCGGCCGCCGAGCTGCCGCGTGTTGGACGAGCCCTGCGATGGACCGGAGAACGGGCTCAGGCCCGAGAGGCTCGAGAGCTGGCTGCTCGCGCCGTCATCCGCGTGGTAAAGCACGAATCCATCCGGCTTCCGCGCCATATTCGTTGGCGTTTAGTTGGTGTTTAGTTGGGAGAAACGCCAACAACGATGGATAGTTCTGTTCTGCGTTTGACAGCAGGACGGAACTGGAAATGAAGGTGGACGAGCGTTGGGCAGACCGGACTGGGGACTGACTGACTGGGGACTGGCGAGTCGAATGCGAATGCGACGGAGGCGGTTAGACGCGCACGGGTTTAGACTCCTGGTGTTGTTTCTTCCGTGACTCACGCCGATGGATGTGTGGAGTCTGCTGCAGTTTGTCCTATGCTCCATGCCGTGCCCGAGCGCATCTGCATGGTTGCTGTTCGGTCCACCTGGGCACATGATCGAGAGGACATTGAACATCTGCCGGGTTCAAGCCGACTCTATATCAGACACACCCTTTCATTTCAGATACCCATCTCACAGATTTGACTGGCGTTTGACCTCTATATTTCGATATGCGGATGGATCATGATTCAAAAGAAGGATCGGATCTGGTTGCTAGTGAAGCGAGTGTGCGTGGCCGAACTGGATATCCGCACACCTGCGAAGTGGTCGAACATCTCTGCCTCCATGACACGATGGCGTTGAGGTGTTTGAGCAGCGGCGGTGGATACTAGTACCGTGCTGTGCTGTGCGCAATACGGTGCAAATGCAGTTACTGTACTGGACTTGCATGCCTCTGAGCGAAGCAGAGAACGCTTTAGACGCATTTCTCCATGGGTTTCTTGCCGAGCAATCCGCGCGTGCACTTCGAGATTCCAACAAGTGACGGCGCCGACGTTGGTCTATCCAATGTGATGTGAGAGCGAACGAAAGGCCAGTGCGGAAGCACATCGCCAAAAAAAGAACCAGATCTGAGCTGAAAAAGACAAGCGAACGACCGGCTGAGATTGTCTGAGTCTGATGATTCGGGTGGTGTGTACCACACGAAGTGGGTCAGTGTTGACCCGGGTTTGTGATGGACGACTTCGACCCGCGACGCATTTTTGACTGGTGCTGTCGTTTCGAATAAGCAGCCATCCGACGTGACTTGCGAAGAGCTACGCCGGAAACATGAGCCGACCGGAGCACATCTCGCCGCCTGACGTACGATTCCATGCATGCAACTGATCCTATCGAATAGCTGAGATGATGTTGATCATGTTGGTGTGGTTTTTATGTCCTTCAACAGCTCTTTTACGATGATAAAGAGGCGGCCAAGTACAACTCGAGCTCGCGTATCATCAAGGTGCAGGAGGAGCTGTCGCGCCGAGCGATTGAGCTGCTGAACTTGCCAGGAGACAAGGAAAGCTTCATCCTCGATGTCGGCTGTGGAAGCGGTCTCAGTGGGTGTACGTACAATAATCGATTGATCCATCGATGCCCGCTCTCCAGAATCAGTCTCACCAACACCAAATGCGTTTGATTGATTCTAGTGGCTCTCCAGGAAGCCGGCCACGCGTGGGTCGGCGTGGACATCAGCAAGAGCATGCTGGACATTGCCTCCGAGCGCGACTCCAGTGGTGACGTGTTCTTGCAGGACATGGGCTGTGGTCTGCCGTTCCGTCCGGGATGTTTCGACGGCTGCATCAGTATCTCAGCCGTCCAGTGGCTCTGTTACTCGGACAAGAAGGAGCAGACGGCGCGCAAGCGTCTCACGCGCTTCTTCTCCACGCTGTACACGTGTCTGAAGCGAGGCAGCCGTGCCGTGCTGCAGTTGTACCCAGAGACGCCAGAGCAAATGGAGGAGATCTCGGGCTGCGCGATGCGCTGCGGCTTCTCGGGCGGCCTCGTGATCGATTACCCGAACAGTGCCAAGGCCAAGAAGTTCTACTTGTGTCTGTTCGCGGGTTACGACGGCTCGCAGCAGGTGCCCAAGGGCCTCGGCACGGGCGCCGACGCTGCCAACGAGATCACCGTCGAAGGCCGTACCAAGCAGCAGAAGGTGCGTGAAATGATCTATGCGATAGAGCATAGGGAGTTTGATGAACTGACTTTGATTTTGGTGATGATAGCAACGTCGTGGTTCACGTGAGTCCGTGCGCAAGGGCAAGGACTGGGTGCTGGCCAAGAAGGATCGCTACCGCAAGCAGGGCAAGGAGATCAAGACGGACAGCAAGTTCACGGCTCGAAGACGTCCAAACAAATTCTAGATCCAGCGGCAAACACACACAGCATCCGTCACTCACCAGTCAAGATTCAACGCATGCATTTGTGGTTTCTGTATATATTACACGGTTTATATGGGTCTCACCACGTCTTCCGGTCTCTCTAAACTACTGCCTACTTGGCTGGTACTGCTACGACCTCGCCGTCGTCCTTGACGATCTCGCCTTTCTCGTTGATGCGCTCAGGTGCCTGAGGGTTCACGTTGAGTCGTCCTATGACCACGCAGTCCGGATCGATCTTGACGGTCTTGGCCGTGATGTTGCCGAACACTTGAGCCTTGTCGCGCAAGACTAGCTTGTCCACTGAGATGTTGCCGACGATCTTACCGCCCGTCACGTACACCTCCTTCATGTTTTCGATGTTGCCTGTGAGTACACCCTTGGTACCCACAACAAGCGAGCCCTTGGAGATGAGCTTGCCTTCGAACTCGCCTTCGATTCGCAGCAACCGCTCAAAGCTCAGCTCGCCCTTCATCTTGACTGCGATCCCAATGGTGGTCTCAGGCTCGGCATCCACGATCGGCACCTTGACGGAGCGAGCTGGAGGATACGTTGGCGTGTGAGGCGGTGACTCGGGCTGACGCTCCAGTCGCGTGTTGCGGCCTCGTCTTGCAGGGGACACATTGTAGTCCGTGTCGGAAAAGCCGTCATCGTCAGCCATCGCTGTGGATGGGGCGTTGGCGCGCTTGGGCTTGGCAGGCGCGTTGCGAGGGATTGGGACTTCCTCCATTTCCACGCCGTTGCGTTGCACTCGGGACGGAGGAATTTTGACCGCTCTTCACCAAGTTCCTGGTGAGTCTTTTGGGTAGCTTGTGAAGGTGCTGAGAAGGTGGCAGTCGTGTACAAGCTTCAGCTGCTGCTGCCGTGCCCTTGGGAGTCGTCGGTGCAAGACGAGAGGACGATGGAGGTCTCTTACGAGCCCACGTTGAAGTCCCATAAGACCGTCTCGTCATCATGCTCTTGTGCCTCGCGAATCCAAAGATAGCCAACCACATTCATCAGACGGATGGGATTTGGGTGTCACCTGCCATCGCATCTTATATTAGTGCTCCTCCGTCAATGCTGACTCCTGATCAGAACCAAACCGAGCAGCATGCACAACGAAGGGATATGAACGGGTATTGTGATCAGACCTTAGGCCTTCGTTGGGTCCTGTACCGTGGACGGAAGCTTCTCCGGTGGGGTTGGCAACGGGGCGTTTGTGAAGTACGGGTGCTTGAGTGCCTCCTCGGCTGTTGGTCGCTCCGATGGGTTGAACTTGAGCAGCTTGGACAGCAGATCTAAGGCGTCTTCTGACGCTGCCGAGAAGATCGCTGACAGCGGCGGCGCCGTGCTGGCTGTGAACTCGATGAAGTTGGGCAGCGACGTCATGCCTGGCCACTGGTCTTCCGTCGGAGTGCCCAGCGCGTGGAAGATCTTCCCAAGCTGGTCGATCTCGTTCATACCCGTGAGGTAGGGCGTGCGCAGCATGAGCTCAGCGAAGATGCAGCCGACGCCCCACATATCCACTGAGCCACTGTACTCTCTCGCGCCGAAGAGCAGCTCAGGCGGACGGTACCAGATCGTACACACCATGGACGTCATGTTGCGGTTCGGACTGCCGTACATACGCGCGAGACCGAAATCGCCTACTTTGACCTGTCCGTCGGGCCCGAGAAGCAAGTTCTCAGGTTTGAGATCGCGGTGCAAGACGTAGTGTTCGTGGCAGTAGGCGAGTCCTTCGAGCAGCATCTTCATGTAGGTCTTAATGTCGGCCTGTGTGAGCACGATGGACTTGTCCTTGATCACCTTGTCCAGGTCGTTGGGCAGGATCTCAAAGACGACGTTCATGGTGTCGTTGTGGACGAATACATCGAGTAGCTCCACGACATTTGGGTGCTTGAGCTCGGCCTGCAGCTTGACTTCGCGCAGCGCCGTGAACTCGACGCCGTCCTTGAACTTGCCGCGCTTGAACTGCTTGATAGCCACGCGTCGCTGCGTGCTCTTCTGCACAGCGGCATGGACGATACCGAACGTACCTTCACCCAAGACGTCGCCGCGCTCGTACCGATCCATTTTGCCTCGTGACCAGATCCCCGATTTTTTCGGTTTTGGTGGACCGGATCCGATGTGGTTCACACAAATCTATAGTTCAATGTGGTCCACATTATATTTGACGAGGATTTTGCTGTGACGGGTTCGGGTGCATTCTGTGGGTTTGAAACCTGGAGGCATTGGGATTGGGGTGAGGATGCAACGCCAACGGTCGTATCACCGTGGACCATGCGCCACAACCCATACAAACTTCTAGTCACACGCCGCTGCTAGGTTATTCTGGGGGCGAGTGCGACGAAACGGAGCTCTTGGCAAGATCGCATTTGCACTTGGCAGTTGGGTCTCGAAATCTGGGCGGCGGGTTCTGCGACCTTTGGTCAAACTATACCCATATTCCTACAATTTTCAAGCTATTACGACCCACGGGTCTTCTCCCCACAAACCCGTTTCGATTTTTCCTTCTTTTTTTGTCATCCGTTTCGTGCTTCAAGCTCGAAACCACCGCTGCTGCCTTTCCGATCCACCGCCGCGGCGCACGTGACCCGTCGCGCTTTGCTCTCCCTTGTTCTCCCCTTCCTCTCCTCTCCACCTCCTCCATTCCCCAAAATCCCCGGAGAGACCGAATAAGTTGCATCATCCAGCTTCCTCGCATCTCCACCACCACACTCTTCCTCTTCCTACTCCACCACCACCAATATGCGCGAAGTGATCTCAGTGCACCTCGGCCAGGGTGGCATCCAGGTTGGCAACGCCTGCTGGGAGCTCTACTGTCTGGAGCACGGCATCCAGCCCGATGGCCAGATGCCCAGCGACAAGACCATCGGCGGCGGCGACGACGCCTTCAACACGTTCTTCTCGGAGACCGGCGCCGGCAAGCACGTGCCGCGTGCCGTGCTCGTCGACTTGGAGCCCAGCGTGTGTGACGAAGTCCGCACGGGCACCTACCGCCAGCTCTACCACCCGGAGCAGATCATCTCGGGTAAGGAAGACGCTGCCAACAACTACGCGCGTGGCCACTACACCATCGGCAAGGAGATCGTCGACCTCGTGCTGGACCGCATCCGTAAGCTGGCTGACAACTGTACGGGTCTCCAGGGTTTCCTGGTGTTCAACGCCGTCGGCGGCGGCACTGGCTCGGGTCTTGGTGCTCTGCTTCTGGAGCGTCTCTCGGTGGACTATGGTCGCAAGTCGAAGCTCGGCTTCACGATCTACCCGTCGCCGCAGGTCTCGACGGCCGTCGTGGAGCCGTACAACTCGGTGCT
This sequence comes from Pythium coloratum, assembly GCA_023337545.1. Lineage (NCBI taxonomy): Eukaryota > Oomycota > Peronosporomycetes > Pythiales > Pythiaceae > Pythium > Pythium coloratum. Next base: position 41,866 of record JAADXE010000023.1, read on the forward strand.
GTCGACGCACTCGCTGCTCGAGCACACGGACGTCGCGGTCATGCTCGACAACGAAGCCATCTACGATATCTGTCGTCGCTCGCTCGATATCGAGCGTCCAACGTACACGAACTTGAACCGTCTCGTGGCGCAGGTGATCTCGTCGCTCACGGCGTCGCTTCGATTCGACGGTGCGCTGAACGTCGATGTGACCGAGTTCCAGACCAACTTGGTGCCGTACCCACGTATCCACTTCATGCTCAGCTCGTACGCGCCCGTGATCTCGGCCGAGAAGGCCTACCACGAGCAGTTGTCTGTCGCAGAGATCACCAACAGCGCGTTCGAGCCGGCGTCGATGATGGCCAAGTGCGACCCTCGCCACGGCAAGTACATGGCGGCGTGTCTGATGTACCGTGGTGATGTCGTGCCAAAGGACGTGAACGCGGCCGTGGCCACCATCAAGACCAAGCGTACCATCCAGTTTGTGGACTGGTGTCCTACGGGCTTCAAGTGTGGCATCAACTACCAGCCGCCGACCGTCGTGCCGGGTGGTGACTTGGCACGTGTGCAGCGTGCCGTGTGCATGATCTCGAACACGAGTGCCATCGCCGAGGTGTTCTCGCGTATCGACCACAAGTTCGACTTGATGTACGCCAAGCGTGCCTTTGTCCACTGGTACGTCGGTGAGGGTATGGAGGAAGGCGAGTTCTCAGAGGCTCGTGAGGATCTGGCTGCGCTCGAGAAGGACTACGAGGAGGTCAGTGCCGAGACGGCCGAGGGTGAAGGCGAGGAGGAGGCCGGCGAGGAGTACTAAGCGGACTCGCTCGTACGTGGCGGCATGAGTTTTATACCATGCGCTGCCAGTGCGTTGGGATCCACAGACACTAGTAGTACTTAGCGACTGGTTCTGTGTAGGAAACTTCTGCAAACCTGCATTCATATTCAACATGAAATATCCATTTCCTGAAAACTGGCTCATCAACGTACAACGTGCACTTCTGTCCGCAGCACTATCCGGATATGATACACCAGTGTCGATGGGTTCACAAAACTGCACTCATGATTTTAACAGAACTTCACTCACAATCATCGTAATTTATGAACTGATATCGTGGGATAGATGAATTGGGCGTCAAGACCGAAGTGACCGTCGTCAAGCTTCTGGCTTTCGATACACAGATCATCCAAGCCTTCTTCTCGATGATTTTTTCTGGTCGATGTGACTTTCAACCCTGGTGATGACAGCCAGGGGAAAAGGAAGCCGTCACTGATCGATTCTCATTGAAGAAAGCACGATGGTGGGCTCAGGAAGCCGTTGGGGAGACGAAGACGACGGTATGTTTGACGCTAAAGGCAAGCTCCAAGCGTATATCTCTGGGTACGCATCGGACTGCTCGGGTGTGCAGATATGTTGCCACAAAGCGAGCCAGACCAGAACGGTGTACAGCTTCAGTGTTTGTCGAATCGACAAACACTGAAGCTGACCAGAAGGTCAAGAGAACGAAGAAGGTGAAGACCTTGACCGAGGTGACCAAGGCCAGCAAGCGCGCGCTTGAACGCAAGGGCTGGACCAAGTTTGGCGCTGCGCTTGGCGGCGCCGACAGCTCCAACGTCACGTCCACGTCGCACGAGAACGTGTGGCTCGAAGACCCGAACGCCGACCAGGTGCTGCCTGGCGAGAAGAAGCAACAAGAAGACCACATCTTCTCCAAGATCGGGAACAGGTCCATTGTCGTGTGTCGTCACTGTGGTATGGTAGGCGACCACTGGACGCTCAAGTGTCCGTAAAATGACACGCCAGTCAGCGAGCGGCCGACGGACCTCACCAGCCGTCGTGGTGGCGAGAGCGAGCCTGCGGCCAGCGGTGGCTCGGCATTCGGCTCGGGCAAGTACGTGCCTCCAAGCCTACGTGGCCGCGCTGGTCTCGGCATCGGCAGGTCTAGTGAGCGTACCCAGGCGGACGACGACCGCGACAGCGCGACGCTTCGTGTCACGAACCTGTCGCCCGACACGCGTGAAGACGACCTCATGGAAATCTTCCGTGCGTTCGGTCTTGTCGCGCGTGTGTACTTGGCCAAGGACCGCGAGACGTTCCAGTCGCGTGGTTTCGCGTTCGTGAGCATGATGTACCGCGAGGACGCCGAGCGCGCCATGAACAAGCTCCAGGGCTTCGGGTATGACCACTTGATTCTCAAGCTGGAGTGGGCCAGGCCTTCCAACAAGCCAGCGGGCGAGGCCCAGGACTCTGGCTCCATGTCGGCGACGTTCCGCTCGGGTTACGGCAAGGCGCTGCCACAGAACGTGGCGCCGCCACCGCGCAAGTAACTAGACTGTTGGAGAGCCCAGCGCTGATGGAATAGGACGACACATACCGGTACCGGTAAAATCATATCAGCACTGTGTGACATTGGCATCCACTGGCAACCCAGTGACTAAAAATCCGAGTGGGTTCCTTTACTGCCAGAAAGATTCATGGAGATGAAGGCTGCGTCGATAGCATAATCTGATTAAAGTATATCAAAAGCCACGGGCTCGACGACAGCCACATTGACTTTGTAGACCTGTTCGTAGTATCCACAATATAAGTTTATAGAATACGACATTCGATTTCTAATATATTTGGTTTCGATCGTGAGTGAAGTTACGTGAACCCATCGATGACCAATGCTTGGAAAGAGGACAGCCCACGGAGGTTCTGTGGCAAAGCTCAGCTCATTCCGCTTGCCTCATTCTCCAATCGTCCAGGCTCGAAGTATTAACATTTCCGGCCATGTCGTCGCCAGAACACCTCGATACGAAGCTGTCGTCTTCACTCGCCATCAACATCGCCGCCGAGACGGCATGACACGCAGAGACAGAGGCGACGTTTCGCAGAGCGAGGACGCCATCGATGCGAGCGCAGGAAGATCAACTTGGGGGAAGGAGATACTCGCGTATTTAACAATTTCCTCCTCGCATTCGGTGTGATGGTCATTAGTGCTGGTTGGTCGGCTCAGGACCGCGTCGGAATGGGCGGGACTCATGGTGGCGACAGGCTTCGAACAGTGGCCGCGGGTGGGCGGTTCCAAGATCCAGATTGTCGCCTGCATTATGTCGATCGCGGCTCCTGGAGTCGCCTTCTTCGCGCTGTGCTACCTCGCCGTTGCTCGCCGTTCTAACGCAGTCTACGTTGGCACCATTGTGGTTCTCGCAGCTGTGGTCGCAGCGTGTATTGGTTCAGTCGCCGTCATGATCGGTACCCCTGGCCTCACAGATGAAAGCATCCGACTTCTCGCAGCTCAATCCGTTCCGGCGACGAACTTCAACCGAGGCTTCTGCCAGGCGTGGTGTCGTCATGAAGGCGACGGCTTGGCATCGCTTTTGAAGGGAGAGTGTGGAGAAGACAATGCGACGGTGTTTGACGACGTGCTTAACTACTTTCAAGTCGGCGATTGGTGCAAGGAGGCGATCGCCCAGCAGGACTTCGACATTCTCGCGGCTTACAATGGCACGTCGCCAGTAGCGAACCTCAAGGGCCGACCTCAAGCATTTCTGGCCTCCACTTTTCTTTCGGACTTTTTGTCAGTTGCATACGGTCTCCTAGGCATCGCGCTGCTCTGTTCATGGATTGTCCGGGCACGTGAACACAGCAAGTAGACAGTGGCAGCCAGTAAATTCGATAAGATTTTCCTCCATTTTCTCTCTCTGAAACGTGTTTGTCTAACTGAGGAGAAAGCAACTCGGCATACTGTAGCGAACTCGCCGTGAATCATGGCATGATGGGACTCCCATCGAGCTCGCTGGACTGAACTGAGCTCGACGCTCTCTGGACTTCCTCAATAGTCGATTCCCCGAGGATCCCTCACTTGTAAACCAGGGCTCAGCCAATATTTATTGGTTTCGGATTGTGGGCAGCCAGGCCAGACAATCAATTATTGTCACAATACAATATTTGGCAACAATCTATTGCACTAGGGTTTCTTCAGTGTAGTTCTTAGTATGTGTGTTAGTCGGCGCTGTAGTGTTGGTGGTGTGGTCGCATTGGCCACTGAGCCGCGCTTCTTTGACTTCCGAGGTGTTGGAGTAGTGACGACCGTAGGAAGACGCAGCGTGCCAGCGCCTCAGGCTCAAACGCTGTAAGGTCGCACCCCGGCCTGCCTGTACTTTCACCACACCAGCCTTAACCAAGTGAGGAGACTCGACAACTTGTGCAGCTGCCCCTAAGCGGCTGGGAAGTCGGTCAGGATCTAGTCAAACGTGTCTCTGTCGCTAAATAGCGTCAAGTCAGTCACATGGAGTCCCTTACTCGGAAACTCCAGCCGTATATGCCTTACAGTAGGTATTCAGGGTGACGTCCTCTCTGTGGGTTCTGGTTTGACGGTCAAAGCAATACCTAGTCATATTGTCTGACGCTGGGCAATAAAATAATGACAAGATTGGAATGACAATACAAATGGCGGAGGCCTGCTTGTAAACGCAGTCGTCCAACATACTGTATAAACGGCCATGGCACCACCAATCAGAGCCAGTACAAGTCCAGCGAGGAGACGCGGGCGACAACTTCTTCGCACTAGTCGTGTGCAAATCATGGGCGCGTTGAGCTTAATACTGTTGGCAGGTCACGAAGAGACCGCATCCAAATGGGCGGAGCTCATGGAGGCATCAGGCTTTGAACGATGGCCGACGACACGTGGTTCCGAGATCCAGCTTATCGCCAGCATCGTGTCGGCCATTGCGCCTCAAGTCGCTTTGCACTCGATTGTCTGGCTCTCGATGGCTCGTCGTCGCCAGAGCCCCCGTGTAACCACCGCTCTAGTGATCGCTTCCACGATCGCGGCGAGCGTTGGCGTGCTCCCCGTGATCATCGGCACGCCTTGCCTCACCGACGCAGATAACAGACTACTCAGCACAATCCGTTCCTGCGGCAAACTTCAACCGAGGCTACTGCCAGGCTTGGTGTCATCATGATGCCGGCGGCTTGGCATCACTTCTGGAAGGAAAGTGCGGAGAAGATAAAGGCACGGTCTTGAACGGCCTCATCTACACCCAAGTTGACGTCTTTATCGACTTCCAGGTCGGTGATTGGTGCAAGGAGGCAATCGTCCAGCAAAACTACGACATGCTCGCGACTTACAGTGGCACGGCGCCGCTGGCCAACCTCAAGGGCCGACCGCATCTGTTCATCACCTTCAGCAAACGTTTTGAGGTCTCGTCGGGCGTGAACGGCCTCCTGGGCCTCGTACTGCTCTACTTGTGGGTCGTCCGGACACGGAAACAGCGCTAGTTACACTGTGGATGGTGGCAATCAGTACAATGTGTGTTCATTCCTGTGCTGTTTCTGAGTGGATCCAAGCCTTTCCCACCCTTCTTTACCATTTCGTCGTATGTACTGGTAAAGAGCTTTGCAAGGTGTGCGCACGCCGAGATCTATCGGATAGTGCATTCATCCGTTGATGTTGGTGTTCACTTCAAGTGGCTACTATACAGTACCTATTTCAGTAGGCTGTTTGCTGAATCAAAAGGCACAGTCAAATAAATTCCGGTATTTTACGGTCGGGCGGTTGTAACCGCCCGACCCCAGAGCGTAACCATTTGTGTTGAGATCGTACACTGAGTTCTGGCCAATCAACTCTCGTTCAGTGGCTGAGTCTTGTTTCTCTGGGCGTTTCGCCCCTCTGTATCTGCATAATCACCCCCTCCTTGAAGCCCTGGCGTCAACTTCTTCGTCCGGATCCCCGCCTGTTACGCTTTTTCCGCTTCGTCCCATCACTGGGTCAGACCAATCCGGCCGACCACAGAGTCCAGAGACTTTAGACCATAACCGCCACCACCACCTCCTGGACGCATCAGTCAGTCTAACCGCCTCACTTCCTAACCGACGACCGACCTAACCCAACGATCGGCAACATGGCGCGCGGCAACAACTCGCAGCGGAACCCGACGACGTCGTACGGCACGACCACGCTCGGCACGGACAACGACACGCTAGCCTCGGCCTCGCAGCGCCGCCGCAATGCGATCCGCTGGGGAATCACGGCCTTCACGGTTGGCGCCGGCCTCGCGCTCATCGGCTACGGGTACTCGCGCCACAGCACGGCGTCAGTCACGGCGTCTACAGGCTCTGCCGCAACGGCTCCGGCCAGTGTAACCATTCTGCCGGCGTTAGTCTCGGACGGTGCGTCTATCGAGGTCTGGCAGAGTTCGTACCTGCACGGCGAGACCAAGATGATGGAGTCTATCGCGGGCCTCAAGTGGTCTAAACAAGCCCCCAGCACCTCGAGTTCCAGAATCTCAGTCGACGGGACTAAAAAGTTCCAGGAGATCTTCGGCTTTGGCGGTGCATTCACCGAGGCCTCGGCTCTCCAGTTCGCGAAGCTGTCCGCAGAGAAGCAGGAAGAAGTCCTCAACCTGTACTTCTCCAAGGACGGCTCGGCCTACTCGTTCGGCCGTGTGCCCATGGGCTCGAGTGACTTCTCGCCCGAGTCCTACAACTTCGACAACGTCACTGGCGACGTCACGCTGTCACACTTTGATACAACTGTTGAGCACGACGCCAAGCTCATGATCCCATTCATCAAGCGTGCGATGGAAAAGAACCCTAAGCTCAAGCTCTTCCTGGCGCCGTGGTCGCCACCAGCATGGATGAAGCGAGCCGACGCCGAGCAGGGGTACGTACCCAGCATGCTGGGCTCGGCCACGCCGAACGGACTGAGCCACGACCTGCGCGAGCCGTGGGCCAACTACTTTTCCAAGTTCATCACGGCCTACAAGACCCACGGACTCAACTTTTGGGGGCTCTCGCCGCAGAACGAGCCCGAGTTTGCGGCGCCGTGGGAGGCCTGCGGGTACAATGCGTCGTACCAGGCCGACTTTGTGGCGCAGTTCCTGGGTCCTGTGATGAAGCGCGACCACCCAGAGGTCAAGATCATGGTGTTTGACCACAACCGCGCCAGTGTGCTCCACTGGGCCGAGACGATCTTCAAGAACCCGGCGGCGAACCAGTACGTGGACGGCATTGCGATCCACTGGTACGACAACGAACGCTACATGGACGGCGTCGAGTTCCACGAGCGTGTCAACGACACCCACTACGTGGACGAGTCGCGCTTCATCCTTGCGACGGAAGCCTGCAACTGCCCAGGCGTCGCCAAGGGCGACGAGGCGTGGTTCCGTGCCCAGCGGTATGCCCACGATATCATCACGGACATGAACCACTGGGTCGTTGGCTGGGTGGACTGGAACTTGATCCTGGACCACACGGGCGGCCCGAACCACTTGGGCAACCAGTGTGACGCGCCGATCATCATCGACGAGACGGAGAAGGACTACTTCATCCAGCCCATGTACTACTTCATCCAGCACTTCTCCAAGTTCGTGCCTCCGGGCTCGCGTCGCCTCGCCACGACCGTCGCTGCCCACTTTGACAAGCCTGGTGATGCCCAGTTGTACGTGCGGTACCCGATGGCTCTCCACTCGTGCGATGGCAGCTCGCGTCAGAAGATCCGAGTGACGGAGGACCACAAGCTGCAGATCGACGGCGCCGACTTCTGTGCGGATCTTGTAAACCCGCAGTGGATCGGCCGTGAAGTGGAGCTGGTCAAGTGCATCTACACGCCCCAGAAGTGGACGTTCATCAACGGCTCCATCCGCATGGACAACCACTGCCTGCAGCTCCACAAGGGCTCGACCTCGAACGGCGTGCGCGTGACCACGGGCAAGTGCATCGATGACCGCCAGGCCGACCACCAGAAGTGGAGCTTCCACAACGGCACCATGCACTCGGCGCTGGCTGGCAACGACAAGTGTGTCACCGCTGGATACGCGTTTGTCCAGGCGACGGCGTTCGTGACGCCCGACAACAAGAAGGTCGCGGTCGTGCTGAACGAGAACACGGAGGACGCCGCGTTCGAGCTCCAGTACGGCGACGCCACGCTGGCCACGACCATCCCTCGCGGTGCGATCCGCACGTTCACGTGGGAATAGAGCCCCCTCCCGCCCACATCTGAGCTTCGTCTCTATACGTCCTCTCGATCTGCCATCTTAGAGCTCCTGCATCTACCCTGGTTGGCTGCATACACGTTCCTCTGCATCCCTTGGTACTACTACTACGTAGTAGTATTTCCGTACGTACCACACCCTTACACGCCCACAGAATAACAATAATTACACGCTGCATTTCACGGCCTCACTTGAGCAGATCATCCCACAGATCGCGGTCATACGGGTCCGGCCCTGTGTTGGTGTCGGACCGAGGCGACATGTTCATACCCTTCCACAGCGGATGCACGACGCGGCTGTCGTCTTCCTCAGCGATCTGCATCTCCACGGGGACCTTGCGCTTCTTGGGCCGTAGCTCGAAGACCTCGATGGCGTCTTTGATGTATCCCGTGTCCAGCTCACTGCTGTCGATCTCCTTCCAGTTGAAGTACGTCTTCATGTGGCGTAGGAACTCGTCGCGCACGTGAGGAGCGCGGCGTTCATTAGCGAAGTACACCACAGTCTTGCGGTGGCACAGCGCCAAGATCGACTGGAACAGCGGCCGCACGGCGTCCTTCTCGTACACGACGTCGGCACACAAGATACAGTCGAATGGCCCGCCCAGCGTCGTCGGCGGTGTGCCCCTACCATCAATCAAGGAAACTACCATCAGCCTTTGATTCTTCATTGATTGATGTACACGCTGCACACGCACCAGTTGTGGACTTCGACGCGCACGCGCTCGCGTTCCTTATCGCTGAGGTTGGTCCGCACGTTCTCCTTGAGCCACGGCACGACTGGCGCAATGTCCGTGAGCACGATATCCGCCAGTCCACGGGCGTTGATGGCCGCAGCGATGCCCGCCAGTGCGCCACAGCCCGAGCCAAGCTCACAGATCGACGCGTACTGCTGGAACAGCGCCGGGTGCTGCTCGATGAACTTGAGCATGGTCTTGCTCGAGTCCCAGACCGTCGTGCCGAGCACGAACGAGTCCGGATCCTGCTTGGCCGCGATCACGCGCTCGCCGTACGAGACCTCCACGTACCGCGACCAGTGCGTGAAGTTGTCCTCCATGGCCAGCGGCACGGACTCGGTCATCGCTTCTTCCTCCGCCATCGTCGTCGTCTGTCGTGGAGGCAGAATTGAGAATGAAAGGAGCCTCTGGCCAATCAACAGTGACAAGAGCTTATAGTGACATTTGTATCATGTAAACTATAGGCATTATAATAGGGTAAATGCACCCATGTGGCATTTTGAGCGGCTCACTTCACGGCAAGGAATGGGAATGCGGCAATGCGAAAGAAACGAAAGTTGTGACTGTATACGTTAGCGGAATGAAAAGTAGGAAAGTAAGCTCTAGAGCACGACCACCTACTTGCGACACTGGTACGTCGTAGCCAATGGCTGGTAGCTGGCCGTGCGTGGGGGTCCTCGCGTGGAAGGCCTCGTCGCCTAACGACGACGGAACTTGCTTTGCGACTTGAATTTACTCGTGCCCTTCTTGGTGTGCTTCTTGAAGTTGGTGATCTTCTCCTTGAAGTCGAACGACTCGGTGTTGTTCTTGCCGGCATCACGACGCTTGGACGACTCCGTGATCGGCTTGTAGTCGCGCGCACTGAGGTCCATGTCGAAGCCCGACTTGGACGAGCTCGGCGTCTTGTGGCTGCTTTTGGCCGCACGTTCCTTCTCGCGCTTCTGGCGCTTGCGCTCGCTCAGCTCCGAGATCGACTCTTCTTCACGCACGCGCGACTCCACGAGCTTCTCCTTCTTGCTGTGCTTGGCCGAGGCCGCGACGTGGACGGCCGCGAAGACCTTCTTGCCGCCCTTCTTTGGCTCGTCATCGCCGGCTTCCTCTTCGGCACGGCGCGCGTCGTCCAGCATGCGCTGTTCGTGCTCGCGGATCTCGAATCGCCGTCTCTTCTTGTGATTCATCTGCTTGAGCATCTGCGCACGCGTCTTGGTCTCACCTCCGGCCTCAGCCGCGGCATCGAGCTTGGTCATGCGGTCGTCCTCGGCACGCTCCGCGACGTTTCGCTTCTCTCGCTCACTTTGGAACCACGTACGCGCCGGTCGCGACGAGATCTCGTCCTCGTACTTGAGCATGTTCGAGGCACGCTCGGCGTCGCGCTCGACCTCACGCATGCGCTTCTCGAGCGTCTCTTCGCGCATGATCAGCTTGATGTCACTCTCCATGCTCTCAATGCGGGCGACCCACTGCGCGATTACGGGGTCTGGCACAGCACGCGACTTGACGAAGCCGTGGCAGTGGCGAGAGACCTGCTTCATGAGCAGACGACGCGTCTCACTGGTCAGCGTCACGGCACGACCGTTGCGGCCGGCACGCGCCGTACGACCGACACGGTGGACGTAGGTCGTGATGTCCTTCGGCATCTCGTAGTTGATCACGGCGTGGACGCCCTTGACATCGATACCACGAGCAGCGACATCCGTACACAGCAGGATGTCAACGTTGCCGTCACGGAAGTTCTGCAGTGCCTCGAGACGCTCCTTCTGGGTCAGGTTACCGTGCAATTCGGCAGCCTTGAGACCAGCCAGACCAAAGATGATCATCATGCGGTGGGCGTGGACCTTGGTCTCCATGAACACGATGGTGTTGGTCTTGAACGTACGCGTACACAGCGCCAGCAGGATGGCCTCACGGTCGCTCTCACGCTGCGGACGGATACGCACGAACTCCTGCACGAGGTGCTTGGCCATGTCGAATAATGGGTCCGTGCTGATACGCACAGGACGCTTCATCGACAGCTCAATGAGCTTGTCGACCTTGGTGGACAGCGTGGCCGAGAACAGCATGGTCTGACGCGCGACTGGGCACATGCGCACGAGCTCCTGCACTTCCTCCGTGAAACCGAGCTCAAGCAGACGATCGGCTTCATCCAGCACGAGGATCTCGAGCTCGTCCATGTGCACACTCTTGGAGTTACGCAAGTGATCGATCATACGACCAGGCGTACAGATCACAACATCCGGGCGGTTGCGCAGCTCCACCTCCTGAGGCTTCAGCGGCAGACCACCGACGGCGAGGGCACTGGTGATGTCCGTGAAACGCGCGAGCTGCTCGAGCATCGACTGACACTGCGTGGCCAGTTCACGCACTGGACAGATGATCATCACACGCGTGGCGGCGACGCGACGCGAACGGAACTGGAGACGCTCGAGGATCGGCAGCAAGAACGCAGCCGTCTTACCACTACCCGTCTGCGCACTGGCACAGATATCCTTACCCGTGAGCGCAATTGGAATCGCACGCTGCTGGATCGGCGTTGGCTTCTCAAAGCCCAGCTCCGAGACGGCACGCATCAGCGGACGCGAGAGCTTGAGGTCGGCAAAGGTCTCGAACTTGGTCTTGGCAAACTCCTCGGCGGCAAACGGATCGCTCTCGAAGAACTCGGCGGCCTTCTGGCGCTCCATCTCGTCCAGCTCTTCGTCCTTGGCCTTGCTCTTGCCTTCCTTGAGCGCCGCCATCAGACGCTGCTCCTCCACAGCGTCCTCCTCTTCGTTCTCATCCTCCTGGTGCTCGTAGTGCTGCTCCTCCTCGCTGCTGCTGCTGTCGTCATCGCTCTCCGCAGCGGCGTTGTCGCCAGCCTCGCTGCCGCTCATGTTCTCGTCCTCGTCACCCGACGAACCTTCGTCGTCCGTGCCCTTCTGCTCGCTCTTGGCCGCCTTCTTGGCCTGCTTCTCGGCCGCCAGCTTCTTCGCCTTCTTCTCCTCCTTGGCCTTGGCCTTCTCCTTCTTGTGCTTGTCGATCTTGGCCTGCACCGTCGTGCGCTTGGTCACCACGCCGGTCTCCTCCATGCGCTCAATACGCGAGATCGCCTCTGCAAAAAGCACAAATACCCAGTCAATACACCGCTTCATATACTCACAGCCATGTGGCCCGTTATACGCACTGGTAAAGTCCCAGGACGAGCCGGCCGAGCCGCGGTAGCCATCCGTCTCCTCGAACTTGAAGTCCTCGGCGATCAGGTTCTCCTTCTTCGCGGCGTTCTCCGCCTCCTTCTGCAGCTTCTACTCAAGCGCAACAATCACACACACAAGTCCATCGCATCGTCAGTCTCTGCGTGCCCATTGGCTAGGCGTATAGAGTCCATCATGAGCAAGCAGTACGCACCTTGGAGATGATGGCGTCTTTGAGAAGGTTGTCCTGCTCGGCCTCGTCATCCGAGCTCTCCTCCACCATCGAGAGCTCGTCGTCCGACGCGATGGTCATCATCAGATCGTCCTCCACATGCTGCGGCTTGCCCATACTTGCTAAGCGCGTAGCGTCGTCTTCGTCTTGATCTTCCAGCGCTTCCGCCAATCAATTCCTGCACGATTGACCAGGAGCTCCAACCGACGTCATGCACAATTTGACTGGGAGCCGACACTGTTCCTTTTTAGCAAATTATATCACCCCAAAGTGGATATAATCTATCCATTGGTTGAAAATACGTTCTAATTTCAGCCAATTATAGGGGATAGAGACGGAGCCTTTCGGACGAAGAGCTCGTTTTGAACGAAAAGCCGGACGGGGATACAAAATGGAAGAGCAAGAATGGCGGCGACATGCGCGGCGGCACGCGACTTCACGCTCCACACAGAACACCAATGGAGCTCTTTCACCAAGAGGAGCTAATGGAAATGCAGGGCTATCAGCTCCTACGATCGCATCGTTGAACAAGTCGGTGTTGAGGCAGAAAGAGCAGCGGAAAGCGGGAGGAACCGCGGCTTCTGCTACGCCTATGGCGCCTCCGTCACGATGGAAAGAGATGCGACAAGCTGTGCGCATCAAGGCGACGATCGACACGGATAACAGGCGTATGCAGAATGCTCGCATTGCCGATCTGTGTGAGGAAGACCGTGAGAAAGTGGCCAAGCTGATCCGTCGCATTGTGGAAGTCGGCGCGATGCACGAGGAAAGCGAAGGGGAGTTCAACCGCCAGCGTACCCTGATGGAGACGGAGATCCACGAGCTACGGGCGCATGTGAAAGAAGACGCACAGGAGATCGACGAGCTCAGTGACAAGCTCAAGGCCGCGCTGGAGAAGCTGCGCGACTACCAAGAGCGCGTGCTGGTGCTGGAAGAAAGCAATGAACTGGAAGTCAAGCACCGCATGGAGACCGACCAAACGGTGGATTTGCTCAAAGTAGAGGTGGACAAGCTACGGAAACTCGTGCGGAAACAGAAGGAAGAAATGGAGTCGAAGGAAAGTGAGCAGCGCAATAAACATAGGGAGGATATGGAGCGCATGACGGAGGAGCTCAAGGAGACGCATGATTTGCTGCTGCAGGAGCGACGCGAGCGACTGGCAGAGAAACAGAAGGAGTTGGAGGATCGCATCCAACGGTCGACGACGCCATCACCAGTCGCTACTGTAGGAGGAAGCGTGGAGCCCAATCGGTACGATGAGCCGCCAGTGCAAGCGACGGCGGGTGTGGACATGGAATTGAGCCAACGCGACGGAGTCTCACCGTTGGAGATGTCATCGTTTCTCAACATGTCGGCTGATATGCCTGAAAAGATCAAGGAGATCATGGACGAGTGGAAGACACGAATGGAGAATGCACTCAATACGACTGCGGCGAGCATTGCGGAAGGCGGATACCGAAGACAAGCGACTGCGTCCACAGCCTGTCAGACAGAGAGCGAATCAGCTACCGCAGCCTTCGATTCGCACGACGATCTGCACATGCCAGTCCAACAGCGAGAGCAACTCGAAAGATCCAATCGTCGGCATTTCGACAGTCACCTGACAGTCAAGACGCCGAGAAGATCCCAGTCTCCAGTGTCTGTCTCATCAAGTTCTTCTCGTGAGCGAAACACAAGAACAAGTCGACCAGCTCCACATCAGCAGCCTGTTTATCAAGAAGAACGCAGTGTGACTCGTGCGCTGCTGAACGCCTTTGCTCAGCCTAGCGCACTGATGGACGATGACTCTTTTGAGGATGAAGTCGAGTCTACAATCGCACTGATCGACGCCATGCACTCGTCACCTGAGGGCTCACGTCGCTCTACTGCTCGATCAAGGCCAGTACGCAACCTGAATCTGTACGAGTCGTCGTTACTGGAGGTTGTAGACGCCATCGAGTCACCCGAGGCCAACTCTCCACGTGGAAACCATTCGTCACCATCCAGATATTCATCCAGAGCAAATGCAGAAGCCGAGTCCCCGACCCTTCGAGTGGAGCGACTCATCCAGGGACTAAGGATACGCGAACAAAAGCTGGCTCGTGTATCAACCCACAATCAACAGGCCCACGCAGAGGAGCCGTCCTTCCTGGAAGACGTTGAGCTATTCAATGACGTCAGAGACGTGTATGAGCAAGACCTCGACCAGGGCCGACGTGACGAGCTCTTGCTTCAGAATGCCGTGGGCTCTGACGATGAAGCCGATGATGAACGAGATCGCTACGTACATGACGCGATTGAGAGAGACATGGAGGAGCTCCTACGGGAGCAGCGTCGTCCAAGACAGCTCCGGTGAGAAAGTTCCACATCTCCTATGGTTCAGTACCAAAACAAGGTGTGACTGTCTTCAAATTGTATAGAAAAGGGTAGACCACCTGATTTCTGCCCATACATAGTAAATAGTCTCATTTGGTATGCACCGTGTTTTGTCAAAACGGCAGTAATTGAGCTCTTCGTGCAGCCAGCAGACGTATCCGTGTCACGCACGACTTGCATTTCCATTCCCCGACTCACCAGCCACCGTCGACAGCAATGGCGACGCCTGTGGATTGGGATAAGCTGACGGCGCAGGCGAGTCTGCAGTACGAGCAGCGCCGCGATGAGCTCGTGCAGTACTACCACTCGCTGCCCACTGAGGCGCACCTTTTCGGCGCGTTTGTCGCGGGCCTGTGCGTGGGGCTGCTGATCCCCAAGCTACGCCAGCCCTTCCGCCGCTTCGCGACCGTCGAGGACATCCCCATGAAGATGTTCCACTCGGAGCAGCAGCTCACAGCGCGCAGCGTGAGCATCAGCGACGGCGACACGTTCCGCGCGCGCCACGTGCCGCTGCTGCGAAGCGCCGGCTCGTACACGGGCAAGCTGTCGGAGAACACGCTGCAGATCCGACTCGCGGGCATCGGTCAGTTTGGTTGATTGATCGGTTGATTGATTCATGGATGGTTTGATGCTGATCTTGTGTGTGTGTTGGTTGGTTGTAGATACACCGGAGACGGCCAAGTTCGGAGCCTCTGGCCAGCCATTCGGCGACGAGGCCAAGGCGTGGCTGAGCAACGCGCTGGAGGGCAAGAAGCTCACGCTCACACTGCTGCACAAGGACCAGTACGCACGCGCCGTGTGTATGGTGCACTACGGTCGCTGGCCGTTCCGGAAGAACGCCTCGGAGGAGATCTTGAAGGCGGGCTTCGCCCACGTGTATCGTCAGGCCGGAGCCGTGTATGGCGGCCGCCTCGACGTGTTTGACCAGCTCGAGGCGAAGGCGCAGAAGAAGAAGATCGGCATCTGGAGCCAAGGCAAGAAGATGGAGACGGCGAGCGAGTACAAGGCCAAGCAGAGAGCCGCAAAGTCCTAAGGAGTCGTTCCTGATCAAAGGATATTGGCAGCGTGGCGAAGCGGGTTGTCGTCGCTGTGATTCGAAGACGAAGAAGGCATCTTGGTCAACAGATTACGACGAGATAGAGCTGGTCGTGCAAAGAGCCCATGAGTTAGTAGTGCACAGAAAACTAGTAAATGAATTGATAAAAAGAAGGAAACTTACGTGAAGAGGCAGCCCCTGCTGTGGCTTGAGCTGTCGTCTTGGTGGTGGTTGTGGGGCTCACGATGGAGCGTCGGCTCTGCCATTTCTTGGGCGGCGACGCGTTCACAAGCGACGGCTTGCGCTGGAATGCACGCTGCTTGATGAGATCGGCGTCAGCTACATTAGTACCGCTTTCCGTATTGGCACAAGCACCGTGTCCGCTGCCATTGCAGCATTGAGACGATGCCGTGCACGGTCGAGCAACTTTTGAGGGCTTGCGAAACAAGTTTGGCTGTTGTTGACAAACCCACAAAGCATTAGTATCGGAAACCGTGGTGATCTATCATAGCCAAGTAACCAACTCACCTTGAGAGACGATGTTGAAGTCGACGCCGTGCTGAGGTTCGAGTTTGTGAGTGAGCGCATCGATGGCGAGACGGCCTTGACCAATCCGTTTGATTGGCACTCGGTTAGTGAGAACACGCCGCTGCTCTGGTTACTAGGAGAACTTTTGTCGAGCGAGCTGCTGCTCTGGCTGTAATGTGAAGGAGTTCCAGGTGTCGTTGACGGCCGTTGTGGTGGACGAGTGGGCGACGGCGACTGAGCGAGTGAAAGCGCCACTAATTCATGGGCTAAAGACTCGTCCATGAACGTCGAGCGCCTCATTTTGGTCGCGAATACGGGCAAATCCGGTCCGGTTTGCACCAATTCACCACCTTCCGACTGCATCCGCACGCCTGCAGATAGAGACAATCGAGTACGTAGTTCGTAGCCAAGCATACCCATCGCATCGACTTCGACGGCTTCGTTCTCGTCGGCTCGTGGTAGAAACACACTCGGTTTTCGTCGACTATCGTCCTTGGCTGGTGTAGGATGAGGCGTGGCTGCCACGCTACCCCGCCGTCCGCTTGTAAGCTCAGGAAACACACTCTGCCGACGAGGTAGCACGTACTCGACGCTCACGCTTGAGCTCACATCGGCGTCGTTCTCCTCGAGCTTGGCTAGGTCGCTGGGGAGGATGATCGACCAGCCAGACGAAGAAGACGCGTCATTCACCGAGCGTTTTCGTGGGCTTTGCGTCGGTGTTTTTGACGGCAGTGAATCAAATTCCACTTCTACTGAAGCTGGAGTTTCGTCGCCTTCTAGGTCAGTTGATCCGTCTGAGAAAGGCGACGTGGGCCGTGATGTAGATCGTCGTGCAGCAGCCTTAAGACGAGCCACGGTCTTTCTAGGTGAGACCGTGGACGACGGCGACTCGGCAGGTCCGATACAGTAAGGAACCCCGGGTTCGTGTTTGTGAGGTGTTCCTGGCTGTGTTGGCTTGTAGGACGCTGCTGATCTGAAGCCGAATCCGCGAGGAGATGGTGGAGATGCAAGTAAAGCGGCTGCAGCGAGCGACGTCGTGACGGTAAGTCGCTTGGCTTTCTGTGGGGTCGACGGCTTGGTTGGCGTCGGAGGCGGAGGGTTCTTCATGTTGATTTCATTGCGGCAGAATGCGTCGATCACACACTGTGGAACATCTTCTTGTGATCGTATCGACGGGAGGCTGACTGATTGAAGGATCCGTCGGTTGGGTTCGGCACTAGGAGAACACGCCGCTACGAGAAGAAAGAGCTGGGTCGTGATATCCCTGGCAGCATAAGTCATGAGGCGGCGTTCCACGTAAAGCGCGTCTGCTTCCAGGAGACTGTGCTCGACTAACTCATGTACAAGCTCAATGACCAGGTCATTTCCATCGAGAAAGTCGATTCGTAGCCTGAGTCTGGACACCTCTTCCTCCGTTAGTCGCGGTGGTAGCCTCAGCGCTATCGAAGCATCTTCTGGATCATTCTGGACTGAAGGCGCGTCCGCTGAAGCGCTCATTTCAACACACTGGCAGTCAACGGCGTCGCCATGCAAGAGCAACCTTCAAGTGTTCACAGAATGAGAACCATCGTGCGGAATTGGGAAAAGCCCCACGGATAAAATTAAACACGTTGCCTTACTATCAGAGACCTCAGTACTAAGTTTTAGTATCACTCCCGGATGCGAGCTGCTCGATCATTGTTTGTTCAAAGAGCTTCGTGCCCACTGTTCGCTTGGCCGCCTCCTCCTTCTGCTCTCGGTCTCGCGTCTTCAGCTTGCTGTTGATCAGAGCCAACTCCTCCGGCTTCTGCTGGATACTTTGCTGGAGAGCAAGACGTTTGTACTCGTCCGGAGTGAGCTTTTTGTCCGGCGGTGGCGCAGCAACATTCTTCTTCTTCTTCTTCTTCTCCTTCTTCTCCTTCTTCTCTTTCGTTTCCTTCTTCCCGAAGAGTCCACCAAACAAGCCTTTCTTCTTCTTCTTTGCGTCCTCTGCTGCCGTTGCGTCTGCGTTTTCTTCCAGTCCCGTGCGTCTCTTTTTGTCTTTTTCCTTGGCCTTTTCGTTTTCTTGCTCCAGCGTCACGACTTGTTCCTTCAGTTTGACGATCTCACTCTCCAACTCCAGCGCCTTCTTCTTGAGACCGGCTTCTCGCTCTTGGAACAGCACGCGGTGCCGTTCTTCGCCGCTATTCATCACGAATGGCTGGACGTGGGTCGATTCCTTGGTCTCAATATTGAAAAACACGGTCTTGCCGCTCTTGGCGTCCAGAATTTCGAGCCAATCGCCGTGGGCAGCAAACGATTCCCACGAGATCCACGTGTGGAGAGCCTTCTGTCCCTTGGCATGGGCTTTCGCAAAGCACGGCTCACAAAATCCGTCTCCACACAGATTACAAAGCCGGGTACAGCGTTTGATCTCACAGTCAACGCAGTACGAGTCGCGCTCGCTCGTGAGATCGTCCTTGAGAATCTCCAGCGTCGTGAACTCGTGGTCTTTCTTGGCCGTGTAGATGGCACTCGGATCATGGAGTCCGTCGTAGCAGCTCGCACAAAATGCCTCGTCACACTGCGTACAATTGCGCGTTGCCAGGACTTGTTGACACTCGACACACAGTAACGAGCCGGCTCGGAAATGGAGAGAAGTGGTGATGTGGTGTGAAGTCTGGGCCGACTCGTGGATCACGGGGAAGCACGCCTCACAGGAGAAGCGTGAGTCGCTCGGACACTCGCTGCAGTAGTACGATGCCGGCGTCTTTGATGTTGTAGCAACTGAACTCCCTGTAGGAGGCTGGGTCATGGTCTCAGTTAAGCACTTGACGTGCTGGCAGCGACTCGGAAGCTGCAGTGGCTTGAGTACCTTGAAGTCGTGGTGGGTCTTTGAGCCCACTAACCCGTGGTCCTGAATGAAGCACGCGTTGCAGTACAAACACTCGCCAAACAACGTACTCGGCAGACAATCGAGACACTCCTTGTCGGCCTCGACAGCTTTGCACCTGGTACAATAGCCCTCGGGTGCCACGGTCTCCGCTTTCGGCTTGTCCTTCTTCTTCTCACTCACGGTCTCCGTTATTGGTGCCTTTGTATCTTCTGCCTTTCCTGTGGTCTTCTTTGCCTCAACCCTCTTCTTCTCCTTCTCTTGCTTCTTCTTTACTGGTGACGGCGGCTTCACAATAACAAGTGGCTTCTCCCACGAGCTCTCGCCTGTGGTCGCATTATAGTAGTACCCGTTGCCGTACGCGTCCGTCAGATATTCCCACGCCGGATCGATCACCTCCTCGCCTTCATCTACCTCGTCATCATCGTCGTCATCTTCTGCTAAACCTCTGGCTTGTCGACGTAGCGCTCTCTCCAGCTTCTTGGCCTCCAGTTCCGCCTCGAGCTCCTGCTTGCGGAACGCCGCGGCCTCAGCCTGCCACTTGGCGATCTCTGCCTCCCTCTTGGCGTCTTTCATTTGCTTCTCCAACGTCTGCAGCCGCTGGAGCTGCAGCGCCATTTGCTCCTGTTTGTACTGCTCCTGAAACGCTCGCTCTTGCTCCTTCCACTTGCGCTCTTGGACGTAGGCTTCTTTAATAGCATCACCACGCTTCTTGGCCTTGAGTTTGTGGACGCGGCGTCTCGCTAGAAACCCTCTCGCGACGCGTTGGAGCTTGAGAGCCATGCGGCTTTCCAGCACGAGTCGGTCTCTGCGTTGGATCTGCAGTACGATAAACTGCACACGCGTGCGGTAACCACGGTAGTGACGCTGCATGAGCACGATGGCGACGTCCTCCCTTGCCATTTGCTGCTTGGCGTAATCGATTTGCCACTGGATCCACTGCTGCTGCTCGCGTGTGTATACCACGGTCTCCTCATCCTCTCCGTCTCTTGTTGGATTTGTTGCCTTGGCCATGTATTGAGAGGTCAGGAACGCCAATAGCGGAGACTCGATGACCTTGTGCTGAGCGGAGTTGCTGTACGCACGTCGCTGTTGTATGTCCACGATCTGCATCGCCTGCTTGAGCAGCACGGCGACCTTGCGAGCCTCCATACCTCGCGCTCGCTTCTGGATCAGCACGGCCGACTGCTGGAGCAGCTTCTCCAATTGCTGCTGCTCATGGCGAAGCTGCCGTGTGAGTCTACGAGCCTTGTGGCCTCGGGCCACGCTCTGCAGCCTCAGCGTCGCTGCGTATCGCTGTTGTTCTTGCAAGAACTTCTCTTGGACACGACGGTCTCTCTCTTTTCTCGCTTGTCTCCCTCGCCACGCGCACTGGATCGTCACGGTTGACCGTCTCTTGGCTCGGAACTCTTGACGTGCCTGGCAGCCTCGATACACACTCTGGATCGCCACCGCAGAGGCTCGACGCTGCTGCCTTTCCTTGAGTAGCTCGTCTCGTTGACGCCTGGCTCGCAGCCTTCGCACTTGGCACTGTAACAGAAGCACAGCGGCGTTGCGTCGCATCGTGATCTTGTCTTTTTGAGCCAGGAACCGAAGATGCAGAGCGTATCGTCCTTTGCTTCGACGCCAACTTAGCTGCACGCGTCGAGCCGCTCGCTCCAAGTCCCGCGCGTAGCGTCGTCGCTGGACTTCCCGCCTTCCTAGAAACCCACGCACGACGGGCTGAATATGGACCGCCATCTCATTCCGTCGCAGTTCGTTCCGCCTCGCAGCTTCGATCCGTTCCAGTTCCTCTCGTCTGGCTCGCTCTTCATCCAGAAGCTCACGCCGCCGCTTGAAGCGTTCTTTCAGGCGCTTCCTGTCACAGTATCGATGCCACGCTCGCTGCAATACACGGGCGCGGACGTGCTCCTGTGATAGATGCACTCGCCTTAACGCTGCGTGCTGCCTCACGAGATACCCACGCGCTCGACGCTGGAGGTGGACAGAGGCCGCCTGCTCCCTTGCGAGCTGAATTTGTCGCGCCTTTCTCAGGATCACGAGCCGCTTGCGTGCTAGTTTTATGCGCCATCGACACTGGATCCGAGTCGCTGCTCGCTTGCGTTGTAGCCGTCTTGCAACGCGTTTACGAGTAAAAATACGACGGAAAAAGTACTGGATTCGCTTGGCGCAGAGCGACAGCAGCAGCAAGTTGAAGCCGTTCTTGAGCGTGCTCCACTTCATGGTCGTGCCGTAGCTCTCGAACCGCAGTAGCCGCTGGATCTCCATGCTGCGCTTGTACTCGCGGTCCATTGACGCCTGCTTGGGCTCTTTCAGCAGCCCTCGTGCTTTGCGTTGGCGATAAAGAGTCTGGATCTTGACGGCAGCAGCTCGCATCTCTTCAGCCGCGAGATCTCGTGCGTTTACAAGCCATTTCTTAAATGCGCGGTCGATCGTGCCCACGTACGCGTCACTCGCGAGCCGTTCGAAGAACGCCAGCGCCTTCTTCTGAGCGTTTTGGACCGCAGCTTCGCGTCGCTCTTGCTCGGCGAGTGCAAAGCACCACGAGAGCCAGCGGTGAAAGGCGTAGTACATCATGCGGTGCTGTAGCTTGGCGAAGATGGACGTGATCGTGCCCACGCATTTCTGTTTGCAGTACGTCTTGTCCAAATTGCGCTCGAACAGAAAGGTCAGTGGCAGTTTGGCCTTCTCGGCTTCGATTTGGTCGGCGACGCGCTGCTGGATGGTGAGTTCTTGCTTCGTGAGCAGCTCAAGCTGCTGTGAGAGGGACACAGTGTTTGCTTTCTTGGGTTGTGGCTTCTGGAGTGCCGGTAGGCTAACACATACAGCTCAATCAGTTGATGTTCGCGATACTAAGCCGGTTATAGGAGTGTACCTGAGGGAGAGGATATTGTGGATCTTTGCAGGTTTGTGCTTGCGTAGATTCCGCTGTCGTTGCTCGAGTTTTAGAGCCTGAAAGTCGGAAAATACACTCGCTGGAAGCACCGGCGCAGCCACGAGGAGAGACTTCGCTTGGGCTTTGTCGTCGATCTCGGATCTTGCTGTTTGTGGCTGTGGTCTCATTGATACCACTTGTTTCAGATGTGGTTCTACCGCACTTGTGACGATGGCGTTGTGTAGATCCAGGCGCACAGATTGCGATCGCTTGCGCTTGCGTGGACTCACAGAGTTGCCGTGTCGATTGCTGGCGTTCGTTTTGCTTTGATTGCGGTGATTCGCGAGACTGTAGCGAGCATGGCGTCCTCTGAGCTTCTGCGTTTGCTTTCGTTTGCGCTGCGACTTCTTCTCCAGCTCACGGTCTCCTTTATCTGATCCGCTGCTGTCACTGCCACTGCTATCAGAGCTGCTGTGGACGGCCGATCGGTCGTCTTGGACCCATTCGAACGGCGAGCGGAACTCGTCCAGCGTCTGCTCGTCGACGCGCAGCCATGGGTACTTGGTGGACAAGTGCGTGAGGTCCCAGGTCTTCCGACGCTGTTGTGACGATGTCGAGTAGCCGACGACTGCGCCGTTGGCGTTCGCCTTCGTGGTCATGGTGATTTTTGGGCGAGGTAGGAATACGAATTACCTCTATCTTCCGATACCGAAACGACACAGAGCCCTTCGCCGATCAAATATAGGAGGTCTCCTGATCCTGTGGTTGGATTCTTTTATTTTTGGAGAGATCGTCGGGAATCAAATGAACGTCATGCGTCAAGAAGCACTATCAGCCTAGTCAACGCAATGGCGGACCGTGAGTTTGATGACTGGTCTCCTGCCAGTGTCTTCGGGTCAACGGAGCCAACTCCACGCCGCGAGAAGGTTCCAGAGGAGTCCGTACTTGCGAAGTCTTCGCGACGGCGGCTGTCATCACGGAGAGAAGACAATAACTACGTTCATGATGCAGAACTGCTCAAGCCAACGCTAAGAGATATCAAACGCGTTTCTGTTGTTTCTACTGAGCCGTTAATCAAATCAAGGAGGCAAGAGGTTCGCATTGAAGAACCAGCTTGGGAGGATGAAGACTACGCTGCTCGAGTGATCCAAGCACGGCTTCGCGTGTGGCTATTGTATCAAAGAGAGGCGGAAAGCATCGCCCACGTGAAGAACCTGCGCCTTGCACTGGAAAGCGCAGCTGCAGTGGCGATCGCTGACTGGCTCAGACGATGTCTCGTACGATTTGGATTTATGGAGCGTGCGGGTCAACTACGGTACGAGCGTGTGATCAGACGAGATGCTCGAGAATCCATTCGCGAGTGGATAAAACAGCAGAGAAAGGCGATGAAGTTTCGTTGTTTGCTGCGAAGAAGAGCTCATGCACGACGGAAGCTGAGCTGTTGGCTGCGTCGGCTCCAGTGTGAAAGGCGTTGCCGACGGCGACAGATATTACGTGAAGAATGCGATCTACGAGCACAAGAAAAGGCACAGCGATTGCTACTTCGCGTGATGTGGACGTATATCAAACGCCGACGGAAGGTGATACGAGCTCGTGAAGAAGCGGTACGATTGATCGAAGCCTTCATCGTCAAATCAATGCTGCGAAGGCGAGCAACACTGGAGGCTGATCGACGAAAGCGACGGCGTGCGGCAGCTATCAAGATCAATCAAACGCTGAGTCGATGGCATCTACAGCTACGCTTCCTCCAATGGCAAGGTGTCGTCCAGTATCAACGAAATACGGAGCTCGCTCGCCAGCACCACGCCGCGTGTGTGCTTCAGCGACTCATTCGAGTGATGCTCACGGCGTTCCGTCTGATGCGTCGTCGTGATGCAGCCTCAAGGATCCAAAGTATCATCCGTGGTCGCCAAACGCGTCGGCGATACAAAGTTCAGCTACGAGAGAGACGCCGTACTGCTGCTATCAACATACAGCGGTGTGTACGCGGCTGTCTGGCTCGAAGACGCGTTTATCGCTTGCTTCAGCAGCTACGAGAACGCTTTAAATGCCTTAACTGCGGCCTCATCGAGCCTGGTGGACTGTACTGCAAGTTCTGCGGACGACGAAGGACGACATTCGACGTTCTTGGGCCGGGAACTGCCGCTGGGTTAACCACAACCGACGCAAACCTCAGGAAAAAGAGGAAGAAGAAACCCAGTGGCGATACGGATACAGCTGAGACTGTAGCAGTTCTACCTCCTGCTGCTCCACTGCCTTTCACAAGACCCAGCCACAGCAAACGACATGTGCATGCGTTACCAATCAGTACGAGTGTCATGACGATGGCGCTTTCGGACTTGCCGTCACCATCGCCAGCTAAAGCCATCAACTCGACGTCATTACCGAGCGTGTTGCTGTCGCCTCGCTTCACCGCTGAGCAACACTACTCGTCGCCAGTAAAACCGCCTTCGTATCCACGCAAACCACCAGGAGCTGGCCACAATGGGACTCGTCCAACCCATTTCCACCGCTCGGTACCCGCGACCGAGTCCGGGTTGCTTCCAGTCGCTGGCTTGGTCTCCGTCGACAAGACAAGACAAAGAGCTGAAGCGCTGATGCATCACGACAGTAATCGCTTCCAGCAGCACTCTACCATGAGCTTACACTTGCAGCGGCTCCAAAAGGGCGGCAAAGCAGCGAGTCGTTAACAGTAAAGGACTTCCAAGTTGACCATTGTTTTCTTTTGATCTTTGGTTTAACGGAGACCGTGCTGAGTAACTACTGTAGACCATGGTCTCTACTACATGATCGTTGTCGGAGCAGCCAGTGGCACCGTAGTCGTGATCGACCCACGCGGGCCTAAAGGCATCGACGCCATGCTCTGGCCGTTGTACATGGTCTCACCACGCGTCATGCGAGGCTGGAACCACTCGTGCTTGAGTGCCTCTTGTGCTGTGAGTCGCATCGATGGCTCTTTCGTGAGCAGTCCCTTGAGCAGCGACTTGCAGAGAGGCGAGATGTTGCTCAGCACTGGGTCGCTGTCCACGTTCACCTCAGCGTGGAGTGTCTTCTGGACGATCTCCTGCTTGGTCTTGCTCTGGAAAGGCAGCACGCCTCGGATGAGCAGGTACATGATCACGCCCACGGACCAGATATCCGCTTCACGGCCGTATCCTTTCTGCGAGAGAACCTCTGGCGCAACGTAGTTGAGTGTGCCACACGGCATCTTCATGATCTCTTCTGGGTGGACGAGCTTTGACAGGCCAAAGTCAGCGATCTTGAGGTCGCTGGGCTTGTCGCCACACAGAATGTTCTCAGGCTTCAAGTCGCGGTGCACGATACCCAGGCGATGCAAGTACGCGACGCTTTCCAGCAGCGGCAGCATCACGGCACGGGCCTCGGTCTCCGTGTATCGCGAGCGTTCTTTCTCAATACGTGAGTACAGATCGCCTCCACTGACCAGCTCGGTCACAATGTAGATGTTCTGCTTGTCCTCGTACACGTCGTGGAGACTGATGATGTTGGGGTGGCGCACGAGCTTGAGGATCGCGATCTCTGTGCGCAAGAGCTCCTTTTCCATGGCCACGAGCTTGCCCTTGTCGATGATTTTCACGGCGTGGACCACACCCGAGAGCTTGTGGTTGGCCACACAAACCTTGGAGAAACGACCCGTACCAAGCTGACGGCCGATGAAGTAGAACTGGTCGATGGAGATCTTGTCGGTGGCTCGGCCCAGCGCCGTTGTCCACTTGGTGAGCTCCTCGGGCGTCTTCACGTAGATCGTGCGGGTCTCACGACCGCTTCCTGGCTCTGGGACGATGTCGATCGCGTAAAACTTGGTGGATTTTTCGATCACGACGTTCTGCGGCAGCGCTTCGATGTAGCAGCCGCCCATGAACGTCACACCACGAGGCGCAGCGTCGTCCTTGTTTCTATTGCGATATACCACAGTCAGTAGAAGCCATGTACAGTAAGTACCCTTTGAGTGGAGACGTACGCGTAGTAGTAGAGGAATGTGCCCTGCAGCACGTAGTGGCGCTTGATCATTTGCCGCAGTCGCGAGCCTCGCTTCCACAGGTCGCCACTGAGCATGTCGGGCTCGTCGACTAGCGTGGCCAAATCACCCAAGTTGATGGAACGGCGAACGATGGCTGGGGAGTTGGTGGCGATCGAATGTGAGACCATGGTCGAGTAGGACTGCGTCGGCGTGAGCGTCGACGTCGTGATGTGGCTGTTGTTATTGCTGCTCGTCTGGCTGTGGGTAGGCGACGTGGTGCCTGTGAGGTGCTGGATCGTCGCCTCCAGGTCCTGGATTGTCTGCTGGATCTTGGAGGAGATGGCCTCCACTGGACAGCACTGCTTCGCCTCCAAAAGAAGCAGTCGTGTCTTCTCCAGGTCCTTGGTGTTCACAGGGCCCTGCGTAATGAGCCGCCCATACGAGCGACTACAGAGTCGTGAGTTGTTGTGTAGAGAAAATAAACGGCTCAGTGATCTGCCACGTACGTTGGAGAGAGCGTCTTGAGGGAGTTACGGCGCTTGATGATCTCCAGGGGTTCAGGCAGTTGCTTGGCTTCCTCAGCTGCGGCAGCTGTGCTGTTGGCAGTGCTTTCCTCCGATGGAAGGATGCTAATCAACAGCTATACAGAGACAAATACAGATTGTCAGCAAAATGAATAATCAACACAGTGTCAAGTAAGTATTCTTACGTTGGTGATGCCGGGCGTGCGCTCGCACCAGTCGCTGAACTGCTCAAATGTGAGTCGGCTCGTGGCGGTGGTCGCTTCGCTGGGGAAGGCGGAGTCCACGAGCGCCTCGATCTCATCCATCACGCTCGTACTGCTGCCTGTAGACGGCTCGTCTCGCTTGGACGAACGAATCATATCCAGCGCTGCCTCAGGAAACTGGTGCAGCATCGTGCCGAGCTCATGGCGCGAGATAGAGCCCGTGCTGGAAGCAGACAAATGAGTTAGAGCCGAAGAAGAATCCAGAGTCCATCGGAAATGAAACGTACTCGCTGAGATCGTAGAGATCGAAGATGAACTTGAGCTTCTCCTTGCGAGTGCCGCGGAACAGAATCGCGAGCCCGTAGATGAACTCGTTGTACGCGATTGTACCGGAGCCGTCCTTGTCGATGACCTCAAAGAGGCGTTCTACATCAAAACGAGTAGTTAGTTACAGACTGTCAACAATATCAAAGGCTGGTCCCTGTGAGCTTACCGCCTAGCAGGCCTGGTAGTGGGAAGCACTTGAGGAAGGTCTCCTTGTCGACTGTGTCGCCGTTCTTGCTGTTGGCGAGGCCCTTGAAGGTCTCACGTAACAAGTGGATCTCGTCCTCGCAGAACTTCTTCATGGCCTCGCGCTCGGCAGTCGACAGGCGACGCGAAGAGTATTCGCCACGCAATGGAGAGTTGCCCATGATGATGAGGATGTTGTGGTAGGAAGCGTGGTGGTGGACAGAGTGAGGCGGAAGATGGAGAGAACGGCAAGAGGCACGGATGGAATCGGTCGGCTTCCACTGGTAGCGTCTTAGGCAGAAGAGACTCTGCGAGATTCCATCGGACTCACCACCGCGCTTTCATGGGAGCCGGTTGGGTCCTGTAAATAGCAGCACGCGCAACGGCAGCGAACACTGCGAGCGTCAAGATGTGAGAGTGTGGGCAGCGTATTTTCAGCGAGGAAATTGGTCTAGCTCAGTCTGTATTAGCCTCAATTAGCCTTGTGTACCCATTTGCTCAAATGGGTAAATTTTTTTGTCTATCAACGGAGCCAGCGAAACGTGATCCGCCAGTCACGACTCGTGCATGGACTCGTGACTCACGAGTCCATGCATCGTGTGTTGAAGCAGCATCTGTGGTGTCCACGAGAGTGGTGACGAAAAATCTTGCGGTGGTTCACATGCCACAAGAACACGTAAAACGAACCCAATGCTTGTTGGGTACTTTCTCGGACCATCACTCACAATGGAGCTCCCTGCTCTTCAGGCTGTCAAGAAGCTTGCAATCTACACTCCACTCGCATCACACTTTCCCACTTGAAATCTACTCCATTCATCAAGAAGCCAATCACTCGGTCATCATGGCGTGCAGGATCTGCCTCGAGGACTTCAGCGAGCTCTTCGTCGAGAACCCCAAGGTCATGCGCGTCCGGCAGCTCTGTGGTGCCGACTGCAGTGCCGACGTGTGCTCGTGCTGCCTGCTCCAGCACATCCAGACCATCTTAGATGACTGTATCCGTGGCATGCTCCCACGCGTACGCTGTCCGATCTGTCTCGTGGCCATCAGAAAGGACCAGTGGAACAAGTTCGCTCCTGCAGGGTCTGTTCACGAGAGCGATTACGAGCAGCTCACAGCCACTGCACTCGGCTTCCGAGCCCCATGCTGCCATGAGGTCGACTACACGCATCTTCCAGACTACACTGGCACAGTGCCGGGTGTGAATATCAGTCTTCTCACCTACTGGGAGAGCCCACCGCAAAACTTCCAGACGCTCGTGGACGAGTTTATCAGCTACCAAGTGGACGCGTCACGCGTGGTCGCGTGTCTTGACAGTGCTGCTCACGGCGTCCAATACCTCGATGCTGCCGTGCGAGAGCTGCTGGGCCAGATCTACGACAGCGAGCGTCGTGCAGCGCTGTATCTATCGTACTTGCATCGGTATCCAGCCACGACCACGACGTGTTGTGACAAGCAAGTCTGTTTCAGCTGCAAGGGGACCGAGTGCGGAACCGATTGCGATGAGGGATTCGGAGACGGATTCGATGAGTCCACTTGCATGGTGTGCTGTCGATCATGTCGAGTCATGCTCGTGGTCACGGAGGGATGCGACTCGGTCTATTGTCCGTGTGGCTTCCCGATGAGCTGGGCCGAGGAGCTGCAGTACCGCAACTTCAACGAGAGGCAGCTCCTGAGCTTCGACATATTCGATCTCCAGCTCATGGACAAGTGGGTAGCCAAGCGAACAATGCTGTTCAGCTACTTGACCGACTACTGCGCGGCATTTCGTCTCAAGCAGCTCGAGCGGCTCATCAACGACCACCGATCCACTCTCCAGCGACTGCTCCGTCTGTGGAGGCGTCGCTGTCAGGTAAGGCTCATGGAGAAGACAGCGGCTTTGACGACGTGTAACGAGACCCTAGCGATAGAGGAGAGTACAGCGCACTCTCCAGTTGAGCGGCAAGAGCTACTCTCTTGCTGAAAGGATCAATAGGCGAAGAAACTAACCAGTCCACATAGGTATCAATTACGTCAACGTAGCTCAAGTTACAAAACATGAAAACACACAACAAACGCAAACTTGACTTCAATCGAAAGGCTACACGGGAAAGCTGCCGAACGCAGCGTTCCAATCTTCAAACAGCTTCAGATCCTTGCTGCGGACACTCGATTTCACGTTGCCGAGTGCACGCACAAAGTCGTCGTGTTGGATCGCTCGGATGTCAGCGGCTTCCACATTGCGAATGTCCGTGATCTCTCTCACTGGACCCAGCGCGGCTTCCGTGCAGAGCGCTTGCATGTCAGCACACGAAAAGCCGTCTGTGGACTCAGCCACGTGCCTAAAGTCATCATCAGCGAGCTCGTGCTTACTGTCTCTCAGCGCGTGTTGTAGAAATCCAGCACGCGCGTCAGCCGCCGGAAGAGGGATGTACATGCGCTTGACGAATCGGCGGCGAATGGCCTCGTCGAGAGTGTGAGGGCAGTTTGTTGCACCGATGATGAGCACGGAGTTGTTGGATTTTGACGACATGCCGTCGAGTTATACCATGAACTCGGTCTTGATGGATCGCTGATACGCTGGCTCGCCGTCGGTTCGTTTAGTGAGCATCGAGTCGATCTCATCAATGACGATCACCGACGGCTGCTTGGCTGCTGCTACTGCAAACAGCGTACGCACCAACTGCTCACTTTTTCTCCTGCCCACTTGCTCGCAATCGACGACGCCGAGATGTAGAAGAAGGTGGCTCCTGACTGGTTCGCGATGGCCTTGCCGATCATTGTCTTGCCTGTTCCAGGTGGACCAAACAACAGTAATCCTTCCAAAAACATCGTCAGTTGCCACTGGCTGTTGTAATACGGAATAGCTGACATAACGTACCTCGAGGAAGCGCGCGTAGGCCAGTGAAGAGGTCGGGGCGGCTCATGGGCCACACGACGAGCTCGTTGACACACTTCTTGGCAAACTCAAGACCAGCAATGTCGTCCATGGTCACCGAGCTTCTGTCGATAATGTCCGACTCGATTCTCGAGATGAACTGAGGAGAGCAGCCTTTCAAGTGGTCCTTGGTTTCGCCATCCTCAGCCTTCTCCCCGCTGGTTTCCGTCTTCGCATTGGCCTTTGCGAGCTCCAATTCTCGTTTGAGTTGGACGACCTGCGAGTAGGCTGATGAGATCGTTCGTTCATCGATCTCTCGTCGGATCTTCGCGCTGCTGAGCTGCTGCTTCATCTCCGCGTAGTTGCTGTCCTTTCCTTCTGTGCCTCTGCTTCTTCCAGTTTCTGCTTCATATCTGTGATATATCGCTTTCTCGTTGACCGTCTTCATCTCCTCGACCTTGAGCTTCATATCCTCCACTGCCAACTTGGCTGCCGCACACTTGTCCTCCATCTCTTTTGCGTCTGTGTTCTTGAGCTTCTCCATTTCTGCTCGAGTTGTTGCCTCAACCTCGTGATAGCTCTGCGCTTCTCGTGTGCGTCAGCTTCTTTCTCGTGGAGCGTTTGCCTCGCCGTTGCAAGCTCCAATTGCAGCGTCGTAAGCTGTCGGTGAGCTGAAGAGATCTCGCTCGCATGCTTCACCATGAGCACGGAATTTTCTCTGCAAGCAACGGCTCGCTCATGCTCGGCTTTCTTGGCTCGCGCATTGGCTTCCTCAATGAGTTGACTAACCGTGCGCTTCATTGTGAAGCAATCCCGAGAATCCGAGAATGACCAAGGATGCGGGGGTGCCGGCGAAGGTTGACGACACATCAAGCAAGGCAGAATGAATTGCGCCCAATTAACCCGGGGTTTCCCGTTTTCTACTCTGAAGAAAAGTTTCGCACTATTGACCGGAGAATACCTCCGCGTTCTACCTAACAAGAGACTGGCAATGCGAATTGAGAGTATGAGTCGTAAATACTCTGATTGCCCAGCCTGGTACGGGCTTAGGTGGTCGATCAGTGTTGCGGTCATCAGTACATCCTCCATGATGCAAAATGTGCTAAGTGCGCTGATGAATAGTTTTCGCATCGGCAGACTGGACCACTCACTCCCTCTTGCTGGCGACCGCGTCGGTTTGGGTTTACAATGAGCTGGATTCAGGTGCCTACTAATAGAAGTCGCGGCCTCAGCAAGTACATCTGAAGAATGTTCGTCGGCTCGTAGAGCATCGGAGAACCGACTCAGTGTGATAAACCCCAACGATGTGAATGCGCATTCGACGGATGACCTCGTCCGAGAGCTCTCAGAGGCGCAACGCTTGCGTGCGATCCCTCGATGACCCATCATGATGGCAAGTAGACGAGGCTATCAGCGAGGTCCCTGTGGACTCTGGCGAGGCTGACGATTCTGGGAGATTGGCTACAATGGCTTCAGCTCTGCTGGCCACTCATGTGGCGTCACGCATTCTACTGGCGAGACTCATCCCAGATATCCATCCTGATTGGTCCGTGTCGTTCTTGCAGACACATTCTGCGTGATTTTCTTTTCGTTGCCCCCACCACCGCCACAGGCGCCTTCTATTTGAAAGTGATTTACTCGCTGCCTCGACGAAAGTACAGTAATGGCCACGGTTCTTCACGTAGTCTCGGTCCAAATTGGAAACTTCCCACCT
This sequence comes from Pythium coloratum, assembly GCA_023337545.1. Lineage (NCBI taxonomy): Eukaryota > Oomycota > Peronosporomycetes > Pythiales > Pythiaceae > Pythium > Pythium coloratum. The sequence goes on from JAADXE010000023.1 coordinate 73,380, forward strand.
AAGTGCGTGGAAGACGGTCGCGACTGCAGTGGAAGTGACTGGATCCCTTCGCATTGGCTGCTGGTATCATAATACGGAGGGCACCACATCGAAGGTGTGAAATCGTCACACGAAGAAAAACACTAAAGGGGCTGTCCTCACTCGCCTTTGTTGGCTTACTTTCGTGCAACGTGGGACGAGACTGCGGGTGTAGCCATGTGAGCACAAGTCACAGATTTTCTTTCTTGAACCAACACTTCGACGCCACAATTGGAACTTCACAAATTCCACGTCTTTCAAGTTGGAAGACGTGGAGCACGGATGGTACTGTAGAGAGTACTGTACGATTCATGAGCTATGATAGGGCTCGTGATCATCCAAGACGAGCCAGAGAGACAGACCCTCGCGCAAGCGAGTGAGCACGTTCGGACCAGATCCGCACGCCTGTGTCTGTGCTGACACAGTCCACTCCACTCGCGTGCGTGTATCTCCGTTCTGTGATGACAAACTCACCCCAGTCGCCAAGCTGGAGTCTGGGATCATGAAGAGCACCCTCAGCTACAGTATCCACCAAATTAGCAAAACTCCATCCATTCTACAGTACGAGTGTCTAATCGACTGAGCTCACTCCCAGGGCCTTCCTTCCAGCTCGCATTCCGCAGTTGGAGGCGTCGCACTTGTGATGTGGTGCACTTGCAATTGAGACAAGTTCAAAGGCCAGTCAGTCAGTCACGCCATCAAGAACAGCCTACAGGCAAACTGCAACAAGCCAACGCCATAAACTGTGGGTTCACGAATCACGGTGCGTCCAGCATAGTGGAGTCCAGTGTGGTCGGATTCCTAGAGGCGGACGGCCGCCCTCCACTCAATGGATACAGTACACACCAGATGAACGAAGACGGCCGCTGCTGCGTAATCCAAGTGGAAGCCAACACGGTGACTTTTGGACACCACAAAAGTCTACGGATGATCGCGTAGCCACTATTATTTTTAACGGTAAAACGGCTCCCACGTCGCTTCAAAAGGGCTTTAGACACACCACCACCACGATAACGAACTCATTTCCATACTGCAGTGCGGAGTAGTAGGAATGCTGTTGATTTCCCGTTACAGCATGAGCTGTTCGCCATCGAGAGACCGAGATTCCGATTCACCTATGCTTCTCGCGTGCAAAACCAGCCCCATGAACGAGTCAACTTGGATTACGAATCGAGATATCGAAGTGACCGTCACTCTTTCCAGAAGGCGTTATTTTAGGACTTCCGACGACTGGAGGCGTTAGATTCGGATGTGGTGGCGTTATTTTGGGGGTGGATGTGGCCTTTTCGTGAGGAGCTCCTAGTCTGACGGTGGCGCCCACCGATTCACCACGTTGATCTTGGAGCGGCCGCCGCTTCGACCGCCGCACCAACCGCCCGACGCACTTTGTTCTTTGCTTCTCTTCACGCGAGTCCCGTATATCACCATGGGTCTCTTGGTGGAGGGCTCTCCGCTGGACTGGGACGACTCGCTCGACTGGCTGCAGCATGTGCGCGAGCACGGCATCGCGCAGTTCCTACACATCTACCAGCGCGTCAAGGGCATTGAAGGCGATGAGCTCAAGTGGGGCGACGAGCTCGAGTACGGCGTGTTCAAGATGGACCCGGACTCGCGCCAGCCGAAGCTGTCGCTGCGCGGCGCCGAGATCCTCGCGCAGCTCAAGGAGAAGGAAGACAAGCATGCGTACGCCACCGGCGGCGACGGCATGAACGGCTGCAACTGGGTGCCCGAGTACGGCGCCTGGATGATCGAAGGCACGCCCGCTGTGCCGTACGGAGGCTTCACGAGCGACCTGCGCAAGGTCGAAAGCAACATGCGTCTGCGTCGCGCGCGTCTGCTGGAGCTGCTCCACGACGACGAGATCGCGCCCACGGTCACGGCGTTCCCGATCATGGGCGTCAAGGACTTCACGTGGCCACACACCAAGCCCCACGGCGACGTCGCTCTGTCGGACTACGTGAGCGACGACGTCATCAACCCGCACCCGCGGTTCGCGACGCTCACGCGCAACATCCGCAAGCGCCGTACCCGTAAGGTCGACATCCGCGTGCCCCTGTTCAAGGACGTGTACACCAAGGCCATGCTGCTGGAGGAGAAGGCGACGTGGAACGCCGAGAAGTCGCGTCCAAAGTACGAGTCCAAGAAGGACTCGATTGGCACCGACAGTGCGCCCACCTCGCCTCAGAAGCCCGTCGTTAACGGCCACGCTGCGAGCGTGCCTGTGAACGGCGTCGCGGCTGCGTCGGCGGCGCAGAAGGACTCGTTCGCCATGCCCAAGTCGCCGTCGGCCGATGCACTGGCCGCGTTTGACGGCGACGACGATGACTACGTCCAGTCGCGCCGCAAGATCTCGATGAGCCACGCCGTGGAGCAGGCCGAGCCGTACCCAGGTGTGATCCACATGGACTGCATGGCGTTTGGCATGGGCATGTGCTGTCTGCAGGTCACGTTCCAGGCCAAGAACATTGGCGAGTCGCGCCACTTGTACGACCACCTAAACGTGCTGTCGCCCATCATGCTCGCGCTCACGGCGGCGACGCCGATCTTGAAGGGACGTCTCGCCGACACGGACGTGCGCTGGGCCACGATCTCGGCCTCGGTCGACGACCGCACGCCGCAGGAACTGGGCGACGCCGAGTTCCCTACGGACCCGAAGACCCAGGCCAAGTACGCCAAGATGGCTGGCAACGGCTCCAAGCGTCTGCCAAAGTCTCGCTACGAAGGCATCTCGACGTACATTTGCAACCACAAGCACGGTGAAGACCCGCACACATCCACGGACAAGTACAACGACGTGGACGTGCCGTACGACCAGGCGTCGTACGATACGCTGCGTGCCGATGGCGTGGACCACTTGCTGGCGCTTCACATTTCGCACTTGTTCATCCGCGATCCGCTCGTGATCTACAAGCAGCGTCTGCACCTGGACGACGCCAAGGAGACCGACCACTTTGAGAACATCCAGTCGACCAACTGGCAGACTGTGCGCTGGAAGCCGCCTCCGCCGCGTGGCGAGGGTGAGGAACAGAAGCCGCACATTGGCTGGCGTACCGAGTTCCGGTCCATGGAGATCCAGCTCACGGACTTTGAGAACGCCGCGTACTCGGTGTTCATCGCGCTCGTGTCGCGTGTGATCCTCACGTTCGACCTGAACTTGTACATCCCGCTGTCCAAGGTGAACGAAAACATGGAGGCCGCGCACCGCGTGAACGCTGCGCTGGACGAGAAGTTCTACTTCCGCTGCCACTTGGCGCCACCTGAGAAGGACGACTGTGCCTCGGGCAACGCGTCGTGTGGGTTGCATCAAGACCCGGACCGTTGCGAGCCCATGACGATCGCTGAGATCATGCTGGGCAAGGGCACGTACTTCCCTGGTCTCATCCCGATCGTGTACGCGTACCTTGACTACATTGAGTGTGACGACGCCACGCGCCAGGTCGTGAACCGATACCTGTCGCTGATCGCCAAGCGTGCCACGGGTGAGCTGCCCACGGCCGCGAGCTGGATGCGCCGCTTCGTGCGAGCCCACCCAGACTACCTCCACGACTCTGTCGTGAGCTCGTCGATCGCGTACGATCTGCTCAAGGAGTGCCAGGCCATTGGTGAAGGAGAGAAGCAGTGTCCAGAGCTGCTCGGTGAGTTCAAGATTGAGCCAGTGCGCGGCACGTCGGCGTACCAGGTGCCTCTCAAGAGTGACGAAGTCGAGGCGTCGATGCGCCAGAAGCTGCTGCAGCGATACGTCGGCCGCACGACCGCGGCCGGCGTCTGCGAGGGATGCCAGCATGCCGAGTGAATACGGACAGATCGATAGATCGACCGACGTACCTACCTACCTATTGATCAAGCGTACAGGGTGAGACTGGACGAGGACCGGCAGCATCAGCAGTAGTGTCTTAACGGAGACTGTAGGCTGTCGCTCCTCTTCCTGTCTCCATGTTTTCAAAAGATAAATGAAAAATACTGAAAATCGGATGAATGTGTTCCTTGAAATCTGTCGTTTGCCTTAGCCTCGGTCGGCGATCTCAACCAACGCCAGCGTAGCCTCAGTGGATCTTACGCTATCGCCACATGTCGTCGGTGGAGTCGGAGCCTTCATACGGATCTGCTGACGATGCCGCCTCCATAAACCCAGACATCGCTTGAGTGTCGATCGGTGCTTGTTGATGAGCTGTGCCACTCGCTTGAGCCGAAATTCTTCGCACTGTGTCGTGAGTTGGCTCACGAGCATCGTTCGCTTGGTTTCCCACGTCTCCATGAGTTGCAGATCGAGGAGATCGACGCTAATGAGGCCCTTGGCGTCCCAATCACGGTAGTTGACCTCATTCACCCAGCTCATCTCCAAGCCGCACATGCAGTCCACGCTATCGCAGCCATCGATGACTACGATTGTGACGCGGCACTGGCGGCAGCGCACAATGCAAGCCTTTTCATCAAAGCCGCCGTTCGTCAAGCAGACTTCTCTGCACTGTGTGCCCTTGCAATTGAAGCAGAAGCTCTGGCCACAGCACAAGGTGCACGTGTCTGGAAACTGGTTCAAGTACGACAGGTACAGCGCGCCGCGACGCTCGTCATCGTAGATTTGTATCAGTAGATCATAGAGGACGAAGAAGTTGCAGCGCTCGGCGCTGGTGAGGAACGCGAGCACACGTGAAGCGTCTATTCGGTGGCTGATGAAGTCGTCCATCAGCGTCTGGAAGGTCTTCGGTGGGTTTGTCCATCCAGTCAGAAGGCTGACATCCACACGCGTCTCACTGGTCACTGTGGCCTTGCATTGTGGGAGGTGCGTGTAGCCGACTTCATGGCAGCATGGTGGCATCACAGTGAACGCAGATGCCGCGAGCTGCTCGTATTGGCCCACTACGCCAGACCATGCTGGAATGAACTTGATCCACTGGGTCTTGCTCATTGCATTCAAGCAGATTGGGCAGCGTACACGCGGAAGTATACCGCGGATACAACCATCTAAAGTGGTAAGGATGTGCTGCTGAAGGCAACGTGAGCACACGTCGGCTATGCACTCGGAGTCGGCACCACAAAGCTGCTGGACGCGTATTATCGCCGGGTCGTCGACCAGGAGGTTGGTGAAGTCTTCAAGGCAGATCTGGCAGGTCATGGTGATTGGGGTGTGTGGATTCTTGCAGTGGCCGAAAGATCGCAAGTTGTGGAATGAGATTGGGAGTGCGTGGGTGCTTCTTTCGATGACTCTCGAGTTGGGCAGATCCACAGTGAGTGATGTTCCGAGAAAGTACCCGGGTGTACTCGGGTACATTACCGCAAGACTTTTCGTCGCCACTCCGCTCAGCCACGAAGACTCAGGGGGTGGACTGGTATTCTATCTGATCGACTCCTTGCGTTGTGGATGTGTGGAACCAACATGCTTCTCACGTGTGCGTAGGTTGTTTGTATGGTCGACCTGTGCACGATAAAAAAACACTTTGGCGACAGCTCGTTTGTTCTTGTGTAGATTATAAGCAGTCCCGAAGCTGTTGGGCGAGTTCAAATTCGCGCCTGTGCGCGGCATATTGGCGTACCAGGTGCCGCTCAGGAGCGACGAAGTCGAGGCGTCGATGTTGTTGCAGAGGGGATGCCAGCAGACCGGGACAGAAACATACCGGTACCTACCTACTGAACAAGCGTACCGCGTGGGACTGGACGAAGACTGATAGCTGCAGCAGTTCTGTCTTCACAAGAGACCGTATGCTGCGCTCTTCGTCTGGTCTCCATATTTTCAAAAGACCAATGAAAAATACTGAAAATCTCGTTGCTATTTGCCTCATCGTCGTTCGTCGAAGTCAACCAACGCCGGGGTGGAGGGTGTTTTCGATGCAGTCGCCGCTTCCACGCGCCTCTTCTGGTGCTGTTGCCGCCACGAACGCAGACACCGCTTGAGTATCGATCGGTGCTTGGCGATGAGCCGCTTCGTAAGCTCGTTCACCAGAATCGTTCGCTTGGTTTCCCACGTCTCCATGAGCTGCAGATCCAGGAGATCAACACCAATGAGTCCCTTGGCATCCCAATCGCGGTAGTTGAGCTCGTCCGTCCAGCTCATCTCGAAGCCGCACACACAGTCCACCGAGTCGGAGCCGTCCGTGACCAAGATCATGACACGGCACTGGCGGCAGCGCACCATGTCTATCAGTTCATCGAAGCCGTCGAGTACCTCGCAAACTTCTGTGTAGTGTGTGCCCTTGCAGTTGAATCAGAAGCGATGACCACAGCACACGGTGAACGTGGACGGAAACCGATTCAAGTACGACAGGAAGAGCGCGCCGCGACGCTCGTCATCGTAGATGTGTGTTAGCATACGTTGGAGGATGCTTTCGGCGTTGTTGATGCCTTCACAACCGGTCAGGAACGCGACCACACTTGAGGCGTCCACTCGGTGGCTGACGAAGTCGTCCAGCAGCGTCTGGAAGACCTTCGGTGTGTCCGTCCAGGAAATCAGAAGACTGACACTCGCATGCGCGTCGTATTGTGGGAGGTGCGTGTAGCCGACTGCGTGGCAGCATGATGGCATCATAGTGAATGCAGAGGCAGCGAGCTGCTCGTATTGGCTCACTAGGCCAGACAATTTTGGAATGAACTTGATCCACTGGGTCTTGTTGATCGCAGTCAGGCAGATCGGACAGCGCACGCGCGGAAGTACGCCGCGGATACAGCCATCTAGGATGGTCTGGATGTGCTGCTGGAGGCAGCGCGAGCACACGTCGGCAGTGCACTCGGAGCCAGCAACACAAAGCTGCTGGACGCGCACTATCGCCGGGTCATCGATCGACCAGGAGGTTGGTGAAGTCTTCAAGGCAGATCTGGCAGGCCATGAAGCTTAAGGTGTTTGGCTTCCAAGTTGGGAAGTGAGACTGGCATTTTTGTCGCATAATTGGGAAGGTCGATTGTGAGTGATGGTCCGAGAAAGTACGCCTGGAGCTTTCGTGAGGCACTGCAAGACATTTCGTCGCCACTCATGGCTGCAGGCTACTACTACAGAATAATCGTAGTACCGGTACCCAATATTCAAGGAGGAGGAAGTGCTAAGGTACGACTGTTTAGTTTGTGGATGTGTGAGATCGGAGGATTTGTTCCTTCTGTGTCTAAGCTGTTTTTGTAGTAAACTACTACGAAGTATGGACTATTGAGCCCAACAAAAGAGTCTCACAGCGTCTCGTTGTTTGGTATGGATTGCCTGCCACCTGTGTGGACGGACGGCTTGCGTGTGTGGATTGTTTAGTGAGTTTATCGGCGGTAGCGGTGGCGCTTGAAGTTGAAGTAGAGATGCAGGATGCCGCGCTCAAACACGCTCTTGAAGCCGCGTTTGTGCGAGTGTTCCCACTCGCGGTTCACGATCTTGAACGCAATGTCCTGGTACGGCGGTCCGGCCGTAAAGCGGATGATACAGAACTCGGACGAGTTGGCCTTCTCCAGCACGTACCGCGGCGCTGACGCCTTGTCGATGAGATCCGGGTAAAACAGGTTGAACTTGTACCCCTGAACGACCTTCGGTGGCGGGTTGTCGTGGTCGTAGTGGGTCTGGTTGTACTTGTTCCAGTCGTAGCCCGTCTTGACGCGGTTGAAGTAGCGAGGCTTGCGTGGCTGGTACTTGTCGCTCCACGTCGGCATGACTTGGCCAAGCGAAACTTCGTCGGCGGCGCCAAGTTTCTCTTCCTGGTCCTCCAGTCCCTTGTTGGCCTCGCTGTACTCCATGGCTCTCGCCTCGGCGCTGTCGTCGAGACCGCCTGGGACGCTGGAACTTGGCTGTCGGTCCGTATCCACAGCCTGCTTGTCGTCGTGCTTGTCAATGAGATCGCGTAGCGTGTCCAGCATGTCGTTGTGGAGCTCTGTCAGCCGTGCGCGAGCCTTGTACACGTCGATCTGCTGCGCCACTTCCTCCCAGAACTCGACGTCCACTCCGGCGGTCGTCGCGGCACTGTCGATCGTCTTCTCCACGTCCTTCTTCAACTCATTCAGCTCACGCTGGTTCTTTCCGTGGAGCATATCGTGGATCGTGTCGTTCACCGAGTCGTGGATGGCTCCACGCTCGCGGCTCGCGCTCTCTTCCCGCTGCGATCGTCGCAGTCTGCTGATACGGTCCTTGGTCACCACCATCATGAGCTCCCAGAACTCCTTGTTCTTGCCACCACGACTGACCTCCAGATCCAAATATGCGCGGATGTTCTCGCGCAGTTCCTCCAGCTCATCCATCGACAGCACCTCCACGATCGCATGTGGCCGACGCTTCTCCACGCGCACATCCATCTTGGACAACGCGGCTTCTCCATCTTCATCCTCCGCTCCACGGTCCGCCAGTAGCAAGTTCTTGGCCAGCAGATCGACGGGTTTTTCACGGCGCTGCTTGATGCGCAGCTTGGATCGCACAGTCGCCTGGCCCAAGTGGAACTCCTCCTCTTTCTGCTGCCAGTCCTCGTACTGCTCGGCGTCTTTCAGTCGCATCTCTTCACTGCGCAGTCGCTCCATCTCCTCCTTCTCGTTCTCGCGCTCTTCTCGTCGCTGTCTCGCCTTGCGGATCTCCTCCACGCGCTCCAGTTGGTTGCGCTTGAGCTCCTTCTCGCTCGGTCGCTTGCTTTTCTTGCTTTTCTTGCTCTTTTTGCCTTTCTTTCCACCATTATCGCCATCACTTCCGCTGCTTTCGGCGTCTTCATACTTCTTGCGCCATACGAATGGCTGCGCGAGGTTCGAGTCGCCGAACGGGTTCGTGTCGTTGGTGTACCCGAACGACGCCAGCACTTTTTCCGAGCGCTTGCGCTGCTTCTTGAGCACGCGCTCGTCTTCGCTGCTGCTGGAGGAGCTGCTCGCGCTGGAGCTGCTGGCACTGGAGCTGTCCGAGTAGCGGCTACGGCGACTGCGACTGCTGCTCTTCTTCTTGCTGCTCTTGCGGCGCTTCTCTCTGCGCTCGTCACTACGTGCCATGGTGACTCGGATGAACCTCTTGACCTAGGAGCTTCTTGCTGGCTGGAGGAGCTCTTCGCATGTTCATGTGGACCCCACCATTTTCATCTAGTTACCCCGTTATAGTGACTACTGTGTGGATCTTTTGTTCGGTAATGTCACTAGGTCGGCGTTATATTTATTTCGCATAGGTTAAAGGGGGGCACACGACGGATACAGGATGCTCATGATGAAGATGATGATGGCAGTCGGTGGATGCATGCATGGCAGGGCACGGAGGAGGAGGAGGCGGAGAGACGCCGAGAGATGCTGCAGGCTACACACTTCACAGCTCCACACGCTTGCCACCGAGGCCCAGGCCGGTCGGTGGTGGTGGAGGAGGAGGCGACGGCGTTGGCGGGCTCGGACGGAACACATTCGCATTGGGGTTCACAGTCGAGCCTGGGGTCGGTCCGTTGACGGCGACCGCGGGGTTGGTGGCTGCAGGAGGCGCGGGGCCTTTGTTGAACGAGCTGCTGCGGTCGTACGAGCCGTGGCGGCCGCGGCCGTTTGGGTTTGGGTTGCCATTGTACGCGTACTGTGGCTGCTGCTGTGGCTGACCTCCGGAGAATGACCCGCGGTGCGAAGAGCTACGCGTGACTTCGTAGCCACCACCGACGTTGCTGCCGCCGGCGTTGGCTGGGTAGCCAGTGAGAGACGACCGCATGCCGCTGCCGCCATTGAACGACATCCGCAGCGACGAGTTACGCGTGCCGTCCTGCGAGTCCGAGGAGCCACGACGCGTGTAGCGGCCGTCGCCGTTGTCGCCGGAGTTCACGCGGCCACGACGTCCTGGAGCGTTGCTCGGCTCGCCGTTGTCACCTGAGCCACGACGGCCTCGGCCCTTGCTCGGCGTCTTGGCTGGACCGACCTTGGCACCGGTGAGGTTCGACGCGCTGGCTCCGAATCCCTTGGGGGCACCCGTCAGTGACATTCGCTGAGACTCCTTCTTGGCCTCCTCGGCTGGGTCCACGTTGAGCGTGACGCTGAAGCTCACACGTTCCTCTTCTGGCTCGGTGTCGGCAACCAAACCCATCAGACGAGCAGGCTCGAGCAGTGGTCCGTCCTCACCAGTAGGCTGACGGATGTTGCTGGCTGCACGAGGCGAGCGACCGGCGACAGGAGAGCTGCTGCCGTTGTCCGACATGACGAGGCCGTTGGAGACAGAGCTATCCATCGTGATGGTGAATGAAGGCTCGTCTTCCACGGCGTCGCGAATGTTGACCACGCGAATGGTCTTCGAGCTTTCCTGCTTCTTGACGGCAGCAGCGATCGATGGACGCTTGAGCGCGTTTGGAGGCGTAAGGATCGCATCCGTGGGCTGAGGCGAGGAAGGAAGTGGCGGCTGCTGCTGCTGCTCTGTGTTGAGCGTGATCTTGAAGCCAGGCTCGCTCAGATCCACCATCTTGAGCGTCTGCGGCGCCGGCTGCGATGGCAGTGGCGGCTGGAAGTGCTGCTGCTGCTGCTGAAGTTGCATTTGCTGTTGCTGCTTGGCGGCCTTTGGCGCGATCAGCGTCTGCTTGGCCGCAAACGCGAGCTTGGTAAGGCGAGGCACTTCGTCGCGGTGACGGCGGCTCAGCTCCGGGTCCTGACGCAGAATCAAACGAAGACGCGCGTTGGCCTTGGCAAGCTGCTCGTTCTCGTTCTGCATAACCTCGGCGTGCTTGGCGAGGTGGTCGTACGAGTGACGAAGCATGTTACGCTCGTTCAGCGCCTCGTTCAAGCCGGCCTGCATGGCGGCGACCTTCTCAATCGCAGCCATGTTCTGGCCCTTGAGCAGGCGGTGGGTCTCCTTAATACGCGTGTGCGCACTCTTGAGTGTGTCCACCTCCTCCTGGAGCTTGGTCGCGCGCTGGTTGGCAGCAGCAAACGACGCACCGTTCACGTATGCGCCACGCTCCATCACTTCTTTCTCCTTACGCAGCTGCGTGTTGAACGCCTTCAAGTTGGTGTTGGCCTCCTTGAGCGACGCATTCTCACGACGAAGCTGATCGATGACCTCGTCGGCACCCTCGAGAGCCTCCTCCGAGCGAATGAACATGGAGCCACGGAATCCCTGCTCAAGCTCCATGCGAGCCTCACGCTCCTCCTGGAGACGCTGCTTCAGCAAACGGATCTGGTTCTCAAGCTTGGCGTCTTCCTGGGCCTGGTCCTGCAGCACGACGTACGATCGAACCGCGTTGAACATACGAATGATACTCTGGATGAGCAGGATCGCCTTCTTGATCTTGAGGTATTTGACACGGCAGATGTGCATCTTGAAGATGTTCTGGATCTGCGTCGCGCGGTAGTTCTGGCGCTTGGCCACGAGCAGCTTCTGCGCCCGGTGGCAACGGAACTGGCTCTGGATCTTGATCGTCGCCAGGCGCTGCTTCTTGTACAGCTCGCGAGCACGAAGACCCCGCAGCATCTTCTGGACCTTGATCGTCGCGAGACGAATCGATCGGAACGCCGCCAACGCACGCCACTTCTTGGCGTAGCGCTGCAGCACGACGGCCGCCTCGTTCAGCTTGCGCGAGCGCTGCTCTTCCAGCGCCTCAAGGGCGCCCTTGCGGAAGAACACGCGCGTCTTACCGATCTGGAACTCGTTCTCCTTGCCCTTGAGCAAGTGGTTCTCGAGGAGATCGCTGGTCGCGTTGGTAATCGCTTCTTCGGACGACGTGCTCGACACCGGCGCAATCGCACCAGTGGCCAAGCCACGGAATCGCTCGAGGAACACCGTCTGCAACACGCGGTTCGGGAACGCCATGCGACTGATACGCACAGCCTCCACGACACCGGCACACTGCAACTGCTCGGTCACACGGCCCTTGCAGAACACGTGCGGGCTCTTCTTGCTGTTCGGCTTGATGCATCGAATGTAGTGCACGTTCGTGCGACGGATATCCTCCATCAGACCGTTCAGCTGGCTCTTGAACTGCGTGCCGACCGTGTCCGAGATGATGGACGTGCGTCGCTTGAGCGCGGCCGTGCGGCTTGGAGGAGCCGCTGTCGGGTCCTTCTGGCCGTCAGCAGGGAAGAGCTTCTTGACAAACGGCGACGTGCTCTTGCCGATCAGCACGAGCAAATCGTTCTGGAGCGCGTCCGTGTTCTTGATCAGGAAGCCGTTCGTGTCGTACTGCACTGGACCGGCGTAGTGTCGGATGATGAACGAGTCGCGAGCGAATCGCGGTGTCTCGAAGCGGTCGTTGTCGCCGTAGTGGGCCTTGAGCTTGTTCGCAAACGCGGCGTCGCTGCCCTTTGGTCGCATGCACTCCTCGTTCAGCAGCGACATCACACCGAAGCGGCCTTCGATCAACGCCAACACGTTGGCGTTATCGGCAAACTCGATCTTGGTCCATGGGATGCCTTCCTCTTCGTACTCGCTCTGGATCGTCTTGAACACGTCCTGCGTGAACTTTTGCTGGAGCTTTTCGTTGGCGTAGTTGATACAGAGCTGCTCAAACGAGTTCTTCTCGAAGATCTCAAAGCCGAAGATATCCAGGATACAGATCTTGTTCGAGACCTCGCTCAGCGGCGCACTCGTCGACTCGTTCACTCGGTGGATGAGCCACTGGAACAAGTGCGAGTACAGCGCCACAGACAGCGCCGTGCGTGCGCCCTGCGCCTGCTGCAGGTTCAGCGGCACGAGGTACGTCTCCGTGACGGCCGACAGCGACATTTGACGCGAGCACAGTGCCGTGCGCAAGTCCTCCTCGGACGACAAGCCCAGCAACTGCGACACCGTCGTCTGCGTGCGTGCATTCGCGGCGTCGCCAGCGAGTTGCGACGCGTCTTCATTGCCCTCGAGCAATTCAAACTGCAGACGCGACAGGTGCAGAATCGCCGCGACGACCTTGAAGATGTTGATCTGGTCGTCCTTGCCGACGCCCATGGTCTCGAGACACGACACCGTCTGCTCGAATCGCTTGGCGTCCTTCATGCCGTCGTTCACACCCTCACCGCGAGGCTCCGTGATGGGGAAATCCGTCGGCTTGAGGCCCTGCACGTGCACTTGGGTCGTGATCTCGTCCTTGGCCGCCAGCAACTGGTAGAAGATGTGGTAGTTGCGCTCGTCCTGGCCCTGCAGCGACACACGCGACTTCTCCAGCAGATACGTGCGCGACCGCGCGCCGATGAGCTGGCCCAGCGTGTTGAACTGGAGTTCGGAGAACTTACCGAATCGCGACGAGTTGTCGTTACGCGACGTCTTGGCGTTACCGAAGGATTCCATGAGCGGGTTGGCGTGCAGCACTCGCTCGATGATGCTCTTCTCGTCCTGCGCCTGCGGCGTTGGCGAGTTGCCGCCGGCGAGAGCCAAGTGGGACATCAGGATCTTGGTGGTCTCAGTCTTGCCGGCACCAGACTCGCCACTCACGAGGATACTCTGGTCCTCGCCGAACATGCGCATGTGCTGGTAGCCGCCGGCACTTGTAGCGTACACATGCGGCGGAAGCTCCGAGCGGTCCTTCACGAGGTACTGCTCCTGCTGCTCCGGCGTGTAGATGTCCAGCCACGCGTACTACAGAGTCCATTTTCATATTCGTAAGTTGAAGTTGTTGGTGAAATGGTAGGTTGCCTTTGTTGGTGAAAATACCAACAAAAACACACCGTGGCGCGAAAGTGAAATGGAACGTACCGGGTTGACAGCGATACAGATCGAGCCCGTGTAAGTGTACGGGATCTGGCGGAAGAAGCGCTGCTTGAGGTTGTACAAGATGGCCGGCTCGTGGAGGTAGTTCAGGCTGACCATGTCGTCCCAACCATTAGGACCGACCGGCGCATTCTGCAGCAAGATCGTCGATTTCTGCAACGCCAACCATAGATGGATACATTAGCGTCACGTCATCATCACCACATAGGCCAGTCATTGGCGCGCTGCCACTTACGTCGACCGTGCGCACGGTGCCGGCCGCTGGATGGCGCGGGGCGTCTTCCTCGGCGTCGTCTCCTTCGAGCACGACTTCCACGGTCTTGTCATTGACTACATGGCCCTTGGTGATGGTCGCTTCAACCCAACTCACGTTAACATCGGGGACATAGACCTGAAGATCCAACAAAATCACACAAGAAAAAACGCCAACAAAACAGTGAGCCCAACAACGCCAACAGAACCGTTTTGCTCGCACATGGGAACAGATTCGCACCTTAGTTTGCTCTGCATCCATAGCGATAGAGGGACGATGGGGGACGACGTCGGGAAACGACGACGAATGGATATGGGGGAGTGGGGGAGGAAAAATATAGATGCTCTTCTTCTTCGCAAGCTACACAATCTACTTACGAATAAGTGGGCTGTGTGGACAACGACGAAAAAGATGAAGTCACGCATTTCACTTCTCTCACCTCGAGGCAGCAGGCGACGACGGAAGGCTGGTGAGGGTGAGCTGCGGCGTGTCTTGGATGCACCGGGCCGTCTGATGTTTCTGTTCCCCCTCGGCTGTCGGCTGTGGCGCACGCAAAACGCAGCCACATCAACCGCACACACTCCAGATGGATGCTCTCTTCATCCCGGATCCACTGCGAGTTTGTATGTCATACTTAAAAGCAGTCACCCGAAGATCAAGCCAAAGCCAAACCAGCTGTTTCGGACCCGCAAAAGTCTCGGAACAACCCAAAAGCCCACCTCGCCGGCCGGAAGAAAACTTCAAGTTTGTTCGCGCCTCATCCTCTCCTCCTCTTCTCCTCCGGTCCGCCCGCCCGTCCGCCGCTAGCCGCAGCGAATGTCATCGTACCAGATCCCCATAGCAGCTCCATGTCCAGCGGCCTGGACGACGATAGCTTTCCTCATAGACGATAGGTTTGCGGTGCTTGTATTCTCACTGCATGGTAGCCATCCAAGTGAACTGACTTGGCGAACTGACTAACAAGCTCCAGTTGCCGCCCATCCAGGTTCGTTGCGTGAAGCCAGCATGTCACAGTTCCGGGGGAGCCTTCCAGGCTGCAATGCAGCTGGTCGAATTTTTTGACCGCGAATGAGCTCCTCCCCTGATTGGCTCAAAATGCGTTCGGGCAAAAGTGAAAGATGCGTGACGATGTGTCCAACGTCGACTGCCCATTGCTTCCTCGTCATCGCCTGGCGCATTTCGCCACGGCGTGGAGGCTCGAGGCTTGAGTGGAGGTGAAGATCCGCAGCAAACAACGCCACGAAGGAAGGGTGGAAGAACATCGTGGAGGAGCGACAAAAGAGGAGAACCAAGATCACGGAGGAGAACAGGAGGAGCAGTGGTGAGCCAGACCAGGTTCCAGAACAATCCCCGTCCAACTCCGCAGTCAGTTCACTCCAATCCCCCGTTTTCTACGCGGGAACCAAAGTGAAGTCAAGTGGCTGCTTTTGGCGGGGCGATTACTGTACCGTGCGTCACCCCGTAGGTACGGTCGGCACGCGCGGGATTTCCCAGCGGTCCAGAGATCCGAGCGTCCAGTACAGTCCGTTCCGCGATCAGGATCGGGTGTCATATGATAGACTTGTTATCCTCGATATTCTGCAGAATCCATCAATAAGGTAGGTAGTCACTAAGCGATTTTTATTTTAATGACCTTCATCTCCCTATAACTCAGTGGTGATCCTAATCGCGGAACGCACTGTATCCGGAGATTTGGAAATCCAATCCGAAACGTTGGATTCCGGATCCAGAATCTAGATCCAGGAGAGCTTCTCATCGCAGTGGCTCAGCTGCAAGTCCGATTGAACATCAAACGATTGGTTGGCAGCGTCCACTGCCACTTCAATGCGTCCATCGTGGCTGCACGCGCCCACGTCCTCCCTGGGCGTCGTGTTCGCGGCCTTCCTGCTCCATGGGCTCTGTCTGCGTGTGCTGGCCGTCGACACCGTCCTCAGCAAATGGGCCAACACGCACCAACGAGGCGTCATCCTCACCATATGCGGCCTCGTGCTGGGTGCCATGCAGGACGCGTGCGTCTGCCTGGGTGTGTGTCTGCTGTGCTGGCTGCCCGTGCGTCTGTGGCAGTCAGTTCGACTTCAACCATCACTGCCTTCGGACAGTATCACTAATGTTGAAGATCCGCCATCAAAGACGGAAGATGACGCAGCTGCACAAGTCCCACGTCGCGCCGCGTCGTCATCAGCTTCTTCACTTCAACGCACAAGCCGACGTCGCCGCCACGCACCGCCACAGCCACAGCCTGAGCGACTGGCATTGCTGGTAGCCATTCAATTCTTGCTGGCCAACGCGGTCTTCTGCGTCGATCTCGTGTTCCTACGCACGCGGCAGATGCGTTTCCAATGGGACTTTGTCGTGCTGTTCTGGCGCGAACTCCACCGCGAAGGCGACGCCGTCGCGCAGTTCCAAGTCGATGAGGCCGAGTGGTTCATCGTGTGTCAAATGGCCGGCGCCACGCTGCTCAGTGCGCTGCTGCTGGGTCTCACACTGGACGATCGACTCAAATGGCTACGGTCTCCGTTATCAGAGTGGGATCAGTTATTGTGGCGGATCGTGGCAACAATGTGCGTGGCCAAATGTAGCCATGTGAAGCCAGCCACGAGTAGCGGATCTTCCACTCGAGAGGCGTCGTCCCCGACTCACGCAACAGCAGCAGCGCGACTACCGAATGGACTGGATGACGACCACCACCATGAACAGGCCAGTGATGACACGGCGCTGTTGCCATCGTCGTCACCACCGCGGCGCCGCAGTACGAGCAGCTCCGATGACTCGTCTCACTCGTCGCACGGTCTCATTTGGCGCCTGGGTCGCATGCTAATGCTGTGGTTTGTCCTCGTGGCGTCGACTGTGGCGATGGCAAAGTGCGTACCGTCTGCTGTTGCGATGATCGCGTGGAACGCGTCACTGTGTGAGCATCTACGTGTAGTGGCTGGAGTCGAGTGCATCCACAAGCGCAGCCTCCACATCAACAAGCAGCTACGTGAGCTCATCGACACCACCACGGAACAATGCGAGTTCATTACCGACGACCGCCACGAAAGCAGCGTCAGCGATACTCTTGTGAGGAAGACCCGAGGCTTCCAGGGTCCGCTTGCCTTCGACGTCACCGTAAGGCCAGAGGAGAAGCCCAACGTCCTGGTGGTCGTGGTCGAGTCGTTTCGACAGCGTGACTCGCGGTACTTGCTGAATCCGCAGCACGTCGAGGACTTCCTACCCGCCAACGTCTCACTTACGCCTCATTTTGATGAGTGGACGAAGCGAGGCATCGGCTTCCGCAATATGTGGTCGTCCTGGCGCACCAGTCGATCACTGGAGCAGATCCTCTTTGGCCAGCTTCCTCTAGACAGTCCCACAGACTCTGGAACTTCCTACGGACGGTCCCACGTGCGTCTGTCTGGTATGCCTCAGCTTCTCAAGGCCAAGGGCTATGAGACGCTTTTCACCACGGGCTCGCGACTCGACTACGATGAGTGGGACGTGTTTCTATCCACGCACGGCTTTGACAAGTGTCTGACTGGCTGGGACCTTGCGGATATTGGCATGGATGAGCTGGACATCGACTGGACCGAGGGCGACCGCATGATGGCGTACTGGGGCTTCCATGACGATCTCAGCTTCCAAGTCTTGGCCCACATCCTCAAGACCAAGCAAACCGCCAAGATGAACGAGACGGACGGGAAACCGTGGTTTGCGACCCATTACACCATCTCAAGCCACGTGCCGTTTGACGAGCGACCCGACTGGTACTATCGCCTGCGTGAGAACGGCCAGCTTCCAGACTTTTCGCCTCTGTACAAGTCGATCGACGACCCTGAGATCAAGGAGCTGGTCAAGAACTACGCCGAGTTGCGGTTTTATACGGACTTGTCCTTCGGCATGTTCATGGACAACCTGGAACGCAGTGGCGTGTTAGCCGATACGATTGTCATTGTTACCGGAGACCACGGCCACAGCCCGGAGCGTGGTGTCGCCATGCCTGAAGAAGACCAAGTCGGTGCCATGAACGTCGCGGCGGCGTTGATTGCTGAGGGGCGGCTGGGTGAGTACGCTGGCACGGTCATTGAGGACGTCGTCGTTCACTACGATCTGCTCAATACCGTTGCGGACATTGTCGGCGTTCCTCAGACGGATGGCTTCCTTCAAACAGGCATTGGTCGTTCGCTCAAGCGCATGCCAGTGGACGAGCAGCGTGTCGTCTACAGCCACAACCCAGCACTGAACCTGGCGGCCGTACAGGGCCACACACGCATCGAGTTCTTTGCCGACGTCCCCGACGTCATGCGCGTGTACAACGTCGAGCGAGATCCTCGCAGACAGTACGATATGCTAAGTGATCTGCCTAAGGACCGACGAAGAGAGATCGAGCAGATCTGCGACGAAGGACGCGCGCTCAATGACTACTTCACGCAGCGCTGGCACGCCGACTGTCTGCTGCCTCCGTTCTGTAGAAACAACGACGCCATCCCCAAAGACAAATGAAAAAGGTCTCACTTTTGCGATGGTCTCAGCATCAAGAATCCAACTGATCGATAGGAATCGAACCTCGTGTCAGACTACAGTAGCGAAGTTGACTGAGAACTCCTCACAAACAAACGAGCGACAATGAAGAAGCCCCGTTTGGTCGAGCAAGTCGCACTGCACGTCGCTCCGCGACTCGAGCAGCTCACTGTGCGTGGAAAGCCACGTGACCGCTCGCTCAAAGACGCCGTGAAGTCGATCAAAGGGTACTGGTTCACGAACGACTGCGACACTATCAACTTCTCTGCCTCACGATGGCGCCATGTACAGTCAATGGAGATTGGCTGTGAGACGCCTGAGCTGGCGAAGCATCTCGTCAACGCATTGATTCATCAGACGCCAACATCCCTCAAGTATCTGGTCCTGCGCTTCGATTTCTCCAAGCCCGAGCCGACAAGTCGACCAATCTGGCCGCCGCTAGCTCATCCGATTCTCGAGAAACGACTTCGCACCTTAGTGGAGACCAACCGCCAACTCCAGTCGTTGGTTGTCTACGTGACAGTCAATAGCGGAATGCTGAACACCCGCCGGTGTGCTTCTGCAATTATCCCATCTACTCCAGGCACTAGCCAGCTCAAACTGGCGTTTCTCTCGTGTGTCCACCACGTTGAGACGCTAGTCAGAGGCTCCGAAATGAGCCAATTCGGAGTCGACGTCGTTGGTCACGTGTTCGAGTACGTTGGCCACACTCCCGACTTTTGTTTGATCCACGATACAAGCGAGCGGACGCTGTATTTCGGTGGTCAAGAGTTCCACACTCAGTTGCAACTGGTAATGCCCGAGGCGTTTGATGTTGATGATGATTTCCCAATCCATTTTGATTGATTGATTTGTCAATAATGACCTTTGGGGTGTTTTGTGTGGGCGAGGAGAACGCTCTAACTGCTTGTTTTCTATCTAGCTCTCCTCGATCCCCCTGCTTGTCTGTCTGTCTGTCTCTATCGTTTCTTGCTTGTCTTCTTCTATCCATTGAGCGTGGCGATGGCGACGCCCAGGATACCGAACGTGATCACCAGGTACGTGCTCGCGAATCCGATGGAGCTGATCACTGGCTGCGTGAACGGCGTGATGGACGCACCGGAGAAACCCCACACGCGCTGACAGTAGCGGCTGCCGACGACCTGGAACCAGCACGGGATCGACAGACCCAGCAGGAAGCCGAACAGCCCAGAGACCGCGAAGATGAAGTCGAGCTTCTTGAAGATGAACGCGAGGATCAGCGGCGGGCCGGCGGCCAGCAGACGACACACACTACGAGCGCCCGTGGTTCCAAGCGGAGTCTTGAGGGCCTTGGGCATGGACATGAGCATGTTGTCGCCCACCGTGACGCCCACCATGGGGTACGTGGACGTGACGTTCACGACCGGGAAGATGAGGATCACGAGCTGCACGAGGATGCCCCAGAGGTTGAAGCCGTCGCACTTGTCCCAGCCATTGCCGCAGCCCGTGTACGTGCCCCACATGAGACTCGCGAGCGGGTTGATCTCGTCAAAGGCCAACGCACCCAGCAGACCCACGAGCAAATAGAACGAGCCAGCGACCAGCAGCGCACCGAAGGCGACCTTACGAGCCGCGCTCTTCGGGTTGAGAGCCTGCAGCGCGTCGGGCATGTTGTACTGGCAGTTGAGCGCGAGCAGCGTCGGCCCAAAGCCCTTGCCGAAGTTGGACCAGTTGAACGCGCCGACAGTGTGGTATCGTTGCTGCAGTGTTGCTCCTCCGTCGACGCCGATCTTGATGAGCATCGTGAGCAACATAAGCAGTAGTGCGACCACGCGGTAGATGGACAGGAACCGCTGGATCGAGGCCTGCTCGCTGATGTCCAGCAGCACCATGGAGATCACGATGAACGAGAACAGCACCATGAACACGTAGAACGCGTCCAGACATCCAGACGACGGCGCCAGCGCGTAAGCGTCACACGTCGCGTCGCCGAGCACGTACGAGTAGAACAGCGACGCCATCGAGCTTGCAAACACCGAGGCGTACGACCACAATGCGCCGATTCCGTACAAAATCAACACGATCTGGACCACGGCCTTGCCGAGCTTGCCGGCAAACATCTCGCCGATCATCGCGAAGTCAAACTTGCGGTACGTGAGCTGGTGGAGAGGCCCCCCGCCGCGTGTGGCGGCGCATACTCCTTCGGCGCGAGCGAGAGACTCGAGCGTGTAGTTCATAGTCACGACGGCGCCGCAGACGCCCACGAGCATGAGCAGCAGACTGAGCGCGATGCCGGCCTCCTTGAAGGCGTACGGAAGCCCGAAGCAGCCCGTGCCGATGACGTAGTTGAGCGCCATGGCCAGCGCGATGGACGGCCCGTAGGGCTTGACGCCGAAGGCTGTTGGGTCGGACGGATCCGCCGCGTACTCATTGCGCTTGAGGAGCTGCGCGGACTCGGTCGACATGATAGATGGAGATGGAGGAGATATCGCGGTGTGGAGACCAGAGGAGGAGAGGAGAGGAGAGGAGAGGAGGCGTAGGCACGCAGAGGAGGAGAGGAGAGGAGATGCGGATGCACGTGCGCGCGGGCGGACGGACAGGCAGCCAGTGCGGAGCTGTGTTGGTGAAGAGCTCCAGTTGTCAATCTTGACGGCAGTTACCGATAAAAAGCGCTTTTTACGAAGGGAGAGGCTTGTGAAAACCGCTTTTTAGAGTGAAAAAAGCGTATTTGAAGGTGATAGAAACGTTTCTATTTGGTGAACCAGACATCGATGGCCTGGCGATGTGCAAGTGGATGGCTCAGTGGACTTCCACCGAGTCATCAACGTGAAAATGACCGACGGATAACTCAAGGGAAACACGCAACCACATCGTCCTTGTTACTCCATCTACGGTAGAGTAGATTCTACCCTAGTGTTAGTAGGTTTGGTTTTGCTAGGCTGACTGGTGGATTCGATCACGTTCTCTTCACTGCTGTTGTTGCGCAAACACTATCAGATAGGGCACCCCACTTTATTCGTAGTCACTTCAACTGCACACATGGATACATCGAGCTGAAGTTATAAAAGCCAATGGCAGGCTGCAGTTTTGGATGCGGTCTCGGTCCTCTTCACGCTCGACGGAGACTATGCTCTGTGTGGTAGCGTTCACCGTCGAAAAACAGCGCCCGTGCAGTCACGACGTGGACGAGGAAGAAGTCCGGAGCGTGGCCCACAAAGGCGAACACGAGACTGACTTGGTCCGCAGCGAGACGGCTCAGCGCCGAGTCTCTTGTAGCTGTTTAAAGGTCGCTCATAACCGAAAGAAACGCCAGCTTGGGTCGGCACGTGTCACGCGTGTGAGGTAAAGCAGGCGAGTCGCTCAATTGGGGGTCTTGGCTCTGATGATTCGACACGTCGACAACCGCGTCGTCTTCAATCCATCAGTCAAGTTCTCACAGTCCTCATTCCTTTTTTTCTCTCAATGCATTGAAAATGGTTGTTGGATGATGATCCAGTTGCTAACGTTCTCATTCTTTCGAGCAATGCCCTACAGTCTCACATACCTGCTACTGTAGCCGAGTCGGTGTGTGGGATACGCCTGACCATGAAAGTAGAGCACGCTAGAGCACACGTCGTGGATCATGAAGAAGTCGGCGAAGTTTCCTACATACGCAAACACGAGAGCAACCTCATCGGACCCCAGACGAGTAAGCGCCGAGTCTTGTGCGGCCGCCTGCAGGTGGTGGATCGTAGAGAGAAACGCCAGCTTCAGAGGTCGCGTTCCACAGGTGCGAGCAAACTTGGCGATCTGTTTCGTGTATCCCGCCATCACCACCACTGACAACGACTGGAGCTTCGCCGAGAGTTTTCGAAGTTTCTCAAAAAGAGTCGGACGAACAGACTTCCATGCAGTTTGATTGTCGTGCCCCATAATCTGGAAGTGGAGACGCAGGTACTTGAGCGTGGAATCGGACGCGATCAACGAATCCACGAGTGGCTCAGCGAGATCTGGTGTCTGGCATCGCATGTCCAGCGACTCGAGCTGCTGTCATTCTGGGAAGGACAAGTCCATCTCGATACTCTTGTTCGTGAACCAGTAGACCTTCACAGCAGTCAACGAGGGCGGCAGATCCTCGACGTTTTCAAACGAGAGCTCCGTTTCTCGTCGTCCTTGCGCCTTGAGATACTGTAGACGCGGAGACAATAGCTGTGCCAGTTGAGTCGCGACTTCTGGTGCCAATCTGGCGACTTCTAGCGTCGCGATACAGGACGTCAATGCCACTGCGGGTGTGACTGGTGAAAGCAATATATCCAAAATCGAGGCTTCCATACGACCGGCTCCGTAGCCGGCGAAGATGACGTCGACATATTCGGAAGAGGCCTCGGGAGTCCAACTTGGATCGCACAGCTCGACACGCGCGTCAGCGGGGAGACTCAGATACTGTTCGCCGTTCAACGTAGCCAGATAGAAGCTCGCGTTCGAGCCACGAATGGTAGCCGACGCCTCGACACGTTGTTCGCCCGCCTCTTGATTGAGCTTCTCGAGAAAGGAGAGAAGGTGTCTGGGATCATTCTTTCGGGAGCGAATCACTTGCGCCATGGGCCACATCCTCGCCTTGACACAAACGTCGAGGCAATTCAAGTCACCATACCCCATCTCCAAGGCACTGAGTGTCCGCCACTTCGCCAGGCGGGTATGCGGGTGGAACATGGCGAAGCCAAGCCAGAGTCAGTCTGTTGCCTTGTTCGGTACGGCTCTCAGAATCTCGATCGTCGTGGAGAAAGGCAGAAGAGAACACACGGCCGCCAAGGTCTCATTGAGCTGAACCCAATATCGAGGACTCGCAGTCTTCCTGCGATCAGGTGCCACACGTGGCAACGTTCCAGAGGAGTTGACCGCTCGACGTGATCGAGGCCTGCTGCGTAGTTGACTTGCACGTCGACTGTAGGTGGTACACGCTCGAGAAGGTCGCGCACTTGGTCGTACTCTATCAACCGTTGGGTCAAGCGAGCATCGCGGAGCACGACACGGAAGCTGTCGTCCCTCAGAGCTGTTGTGAGAGCCGCGTTGATCTCGCACAGCAGCGTGGTCGCCTCTGGCACAAACTCGTTCGCGTAGTGGTCAATCGTGAAGTCGATTGTGACGGCGATGGACTTCTCCTTGCGATCAGGTAGCATGTACGCCTCCAGCATCTCCATGTCGACACGAAACTCGTCGCTTCTGGTCAAAGGGACCGCTGCAACGTCGAACACTCCGCGGTAGTAGTTTACGAGGTACTCGACTGCTGCTGGGTAGCCGTTCTTGGCGAGCACGACGGGTGGGAAGTCGTACGCAAGGTCTCCGATACTGAGCACGGCTGAGCTGTCTTTGTCGAGTGACAACGCTTGAAGCCAGAAGCTGCGATTCTCACGGAACGAGAACCCCTTGCAGCAGCTCACGGCGAAGCAAATCTCCACGGCTTCACGGTCTGCAGCAGCTCGTAGGTGTGGACGGAAGTCCCCGTACGGTGGGTCGTGTTCAATATCGGACGCCAACACCATCTCGTCGCACGAGAGCACGTGGCTCACAGTGCCGTACGAGTACGCGAACTTTGCGATGGTTCCGTCGGCTCGCTTGAACGCGGATTGCACCAGATGGAGCGCGGCTTGTTCATCCAACCGCAGTGCCATGATCGGTGGGATTTGGCAAATGAGCAACTGGAGACTCGGCGAGGAATCGTCGGGGGGCTCTTTCAATCAGTTGAGGTTTGAAGTGAGAGAGACCGACTTGGTCTCTTTCGAGGATTCCGATCTCGTCTTCGATTGGCCAATACTTCGAAGACTTGTTTTGACGCTTCTGTTAGAAACTGGAGAGCGATCCATTTCCCAGCCAACTCTCAATCCCGAATCCGACGGCAGCTGCAGATGGAGCTGCAGCCGAGTATGGAACACGTTCGGCTCTGGCATCTGGGGCGGTGGCTGTGGCCTTGGTCTGGCCTACGGCGGTCTCTACTACTGCTAGCCGCGCAGCATAGCACAGCATAGCACAGCACAGCACAGCACAGCACACAACCGCACTCTCCAG